>WHUZ01000154.1:0-67878 GCA_015179045.1 Kalaharituber pfeilii | reverse complement strand
CCCTAAAAACCCCCTAAACCCTAACCCTAACCCCCCTAACCCTAACCCCTAACCCTAACCCTAACCCTAACCCTAACCCTAAACCCTAACCCTAACCCTAACCCTAACCCCTAACCCCTAACCCTAACCCTAACCCTAACCCTAACCCTAACGATTCTTTTCGTGTGGAAGAAAGATGGGTCACTCCGACTGTGTATTAACTACAGGACACTAAACAAACTCACCATTCCAAATAAATATCCTTTGCCCTTAATGTCGGAACTCCTCAAGAAGACCCAAGGTAGTAAATGGTTTTACCAAATTCAATCTCAAAAGCGGCTACAACCTCATCTGGATAAAGTCAGGCAATGAATGGAAGACGGCTTTCAAAACATTCAAAGGCCTATTCGAGTACATAGTCATGCCATTCAGACTCATTAATGTACCTGCTTTCTTTTAAGAAATGATAGATAAGGTCCTTATTAGCATTGATAGAGTTGTTTAGTATTTGGATAATATCTTAATCTATGGAGGCAAAACTGAACAAAACTATTAAAGGATAGTGGAAAAAGTGCTTGCTAAATTGAGTGAACATGAGCTTATAGTCAACCTAGCCAAGTGCGACTTCCATGTGCATGAAACCATATTCCTTGGTCATCTAATTAATGGCCTTAAAATTAAGATGGATCCAGCCAAACTCTCTACTATTCGCGACTGGCCACAGCCAATAAAGAAAAAGGAGGTGCAAGCCTTCCTAGGCTTTGCCAACTACTACCACCGATTTATTCTGAACTATTATGCTACTACTTAACCACTTACAATCTTGACTGGAAACATACCCTTTATATAGGGGGTAGAGTAGTAAGCCACTTTTAAGGAACTCAAAGACAAGTTCATGACTACTCCTATACTGCGACAGTTCGATTGATCCCTGCCTACGATTGTGGAAACTGACTACTCTGACTAGGCATTAGCTGGTGTCTTGAGCCAATATCATATCAAGGACAACATTGCCATCCTATACTCCTGTAACTACTACTCTCGATTACTGATCTCCGCTGAACGAAACTACCCTATCCATGACAAAGAACTACTAGCAATCTTTAATTGCCTGTATAAGAAATGGAGGATAAAGTTGCTAGGAATTGAGTTCACTATCTTTACTGACTATCATATACTAAAGTACTTTACTACCAAACAACACCTTAATAGCCAGCAAGCCAACTACAGCCAGAAACTTTCTGAATTCGACTATATGATTAAATATGTTTCAGGAAAGCTTAATGGCAAAGCGGATGCCCTCTCTCAATAAACTGGTGATGCCACCTCTGGCAGCATCGAACAACTATTTAAGGATGGGCAACTGCTGATTGACAAAGAGGCAGGTGAGGCAGGAGATGTATGGGCTGATATCTCTAGAGTTAACTGCAACGAATGAGTAAGAAATGATAACAGACTTCTTGTAGTACCTAAGCAATATCGACTAGAAGTATTATGACAGTGCCACGACAGTAATATGGCTGGATACTAGGGTATGCACCGAATACAAGAACTCCTCTCTCGAAACTTCTATTGAGATGGCTAGAAAGACCAAGTGGCTGATTATATCTCCAGTTATGCAGCCTGCCTGAAGGCTAAAGCTGACCGACATCCAAAACAAACTAGACTTATGCCAATACCTACTAGTACGAAGCCTTGGAAGGAGATAGCTATAGACTTTGTTGGAGAACTACTAGAATCTGAGAGCTTTAATGGTATTTTAGTTGTTACAGACCGGTTTACTAAAATGTAATACTATATACCAGCAAGAAATACTTGAATAATGTAAGACATCGTCAATGCTTTCATTAATAATATCTTTCGGCAATTTGGTCTATCTTTACATATTATCTCTGACCATGAACTACAATTCATCTTAGCTCTCTAAAAAGAAATAATCTCAAAACTTGACGTAGGACTCCAACTTAGTACTGCTCATCACTTCCCCACCGATGGACTCTCTGAACGAGCAATATAGACTCTCAAACAGTATCTTCACATCTACTACTATGATTGACAGAGCTGATAGATAACTTGGCTACCTTTAGCTGAGTTTGCTTATAATTCTACTACTACCTCAACCTATAGCTATAGTCCTTTTCGCTCTGTATATGGATTCGACCCTAAAGTTATTCACCTCTCAGATAATAATACCTATGCCTCTCCAGCAGCTGAAGACTGGCTAGACAGGATGACTACAGTACACAACTACAATACTGACACTCTAAAGAAAATAAACAATAGGTGGTCGAACCTCTTTCTTGATAAAGTAAGGAAATTCTAACTAGGAGACAAGGTTCTTATTGATCGAAGGAACTTAAAGGTTACTTCAGGAAATAATTGAATCTTGACTAACAAATACATTAGTTCCTATCCCGTCTCAAGACTTATCAATAACCACGCATATGAGGTAGCTTTGCCGTAAGGCATATGACTTTATAAAGTCATCCATGTCTCACTTCTGAAGCCCTTCTGACAATGACTTGAACTCCAGGAAATGGAAATCAACGATAATGATGAATTTTTCTTCGAAGTTGACCATGTGGTTGATTTGAAATGAATTAATAAAGTAGTAAAGTACTGAATCCGATGGTAAGGATATAGCAAAGATGAAGATACTTGGGAACTAATTGGGAACTTACAAAGATGTATTGAATCTGTCAGAGAGTTCTACAACCAATATCCGAAGAAGCCTCGGGACCCTACACTCCAATCAGGCACCAATAGCTATAGCCAAGCTACTCGGATATTTTTTTTTAATGTGAGTACCTTTTTCTTATGAAGAAATTTTTCCCATAGGATTTTGATCTTCGTTAAGGTTTTTAATGGCTCACTAACGATGAATGAGTGCTCGAAGACATACTAGTCCTACCATCGGCCACAGATGATTAAAAATCTGTGTGAGACCTTGCGCATAAGATATGCCGATATATTAGTAGCCTTTTTAACCCTTTTAGGTCCGATTATATTACTCACAGTTACAGTTAGCTCTCTACTTTTCGATCACTCGAGATGAGTACTCTAGAACGGGAGGTAATGTTATGGCTACGATAAAACTTACTCATGTTGGGAAATACTCACCCTGAATTGTTACATAAGACTAATGCTAATAGACCAAACTGATCACCCATTAGGCTTGGCAGTAGATTCATTTGTTTATTAAATAGGGTAGTACTAAAGAAGTATGTGTCAAATGTTTTTAGTAAAACCTATGGGTCTACAATGTACTCGGCTTATTAAAAGCTAATATATGCGCATATGCACAAATAGTATATAACATTATCTTGCATCCATACTATTTTCGCATGTTTCTATTATGTGTGCCTATTACTATAGGTATTGGCATTGATAAGGAATTGCTATGTTGCCAGTCTTTTATTCATTTATTGACTAGTCATATATGATAGCGCTAAAGTCTATATAAGTGCCGGCTGGCGATAGTATAGTTAAAGGAATCAAGATACTAGTGGTATTCTAAGTTCTCTATTACTCTGAAACCTATTGTTTCCTCATTACGCCTGTGAATTGCTCCATTCCGCTGTACATCCATGCCAAGTAGCTGCCCTTCCAGTCTACTGTATATATGCCTCCGTAGCCATAATACTCATTTCTAGTGTACGGTGAAGCCGAGCCCCTCATGCCTGTAACAATAGTACAGTTGAAGAATCAAGATATAAGTAGTATTCTAAGTTCTCTATTACTCTGAAACTTATTATTTCCTTATTACACCTATGAATCGCTCTACTCTACTATACACTCTATATAAACAGATGCCTTTCTGGTCTACTGTATGTACAACTCTATAGCTATTTTAGCTCGCAGTATATATGCCTCTATAACCTTTCTAGTCTGCAGTATATATGTCTCTGTAGCTACTCTGGCTCATAGTATATATACCTCCATAGCCGGCCTACCATATTTATGCCTCTATAGCGACTCTAGCCTCCTGAATACATCCATAGCTATAATATCTAGTGCCTTCTAATACTCACTGGAGCCTAGCTCCTCATACCTCTAATATCCTTCACATACTACCCTGCCTCCACAATATTGGCACCTAAAGGTGCATCCACAGCCTCCTTGCTCTTGAGGACCTCTTCTCAGAGATGCTATCAACCTCTATATGAGCAAGCAAATATATATTACCTGAGCCTGTGAGTGTATAGATCTCTTGGTAAAAGTATTTCAAGGTAATGTATTTACTCCTCTCTTAGAGCTAGCAAGAACTACAAACTATGATAACCTACATTGTCTAGCTACTGACAAGTATATGAGGACAGATACTACAGTAGTCATTATTTGAACTGGTAGCTATACCATAACTGCAACAATAGCCAGTGTAGTCTTCTTAGCCTAACTCAAGTCTAGAGTACTCCCCTAGAAAGCTCTTCTGTAGTATCTCCTTCACTGGGTACTGATAGTATAAGTACTTCTCTTCCTTATACCCCACCTAGTGGTTCTCATCGAATATGAGATCCTATACCTCCTCATTTTCCCTATGAGTCAAACATTGCCATAGGGCCTTCCTCCTCCTCCTTTATCAGTTGATTCTATAGAGCTCTCTATACTCCTCCTGTGAAGATTCCTCTTCCTGTGAAAATTCTTTCTCCTCTAAAGATTCTTTCTCTTGTGAAGATTCCTCTTCCTATGAAGATTCCTCTTTCTATGAAGATTCCCCCTCCAGAAAAGTTTGATGAAGATGTAAAAGAGCTTGACAAACTTTGTCTTCCTAGTCTATTGTTAGATTAGAAGCTCAAGGATTATTGACGTCGATCAGTATATTGATATGTTTACCTCTTGCTTGAAGGGTCCTGCCTTTATCTTTTTCTATCAGAACCCTCTAGCATTATATGCTACAGCTCTGACTCTACTGCATATGACCTTCTAGAACTCCTCAGTATTATAATAGTATTATATAGCAATATGCAAGTATACCTAGAGCAGAGCTAAAATGCAGTGAGCTATAAGGTTATATGACTAGCCTACTCCTACTATGCCTAAAGATCTAGTACGAACTAGTACTAAGAGCACGTATGCATGGATACTCCTATATATTCTGACTATACTACTAGAGATTATCGGTAGTTTTACTTTTTGGTGCAACGGTTTGCAACATGATTGATTGCAACCCATAATAGTACTACTAGTAGAGTTGCCAATTTAAATCTTGTATATAGCAAATGTGAAATACTACATGCAACTTTTAGATTTGTACAGCTTACAGCCATAGGCCGGTTACTGGTTATAAAGTAGTATGGTGGTATATAAAATTGAAGCCCTAAGGCAATAATGGGTAGCTGGAAGTTAATATATTAAGAGTCTGGAATATACTTTACTAAGAGAGGAGTAATGTCATAATAGTATGACATAGCGGTATGTGAGCATATCTAGAGCAGGGCTAAAATGTAGTGAGTTATAAGGTTATATGACTGGTCCACCTCTACTATACCTAAAGACCTAGCGTGAACTGGTACCAAGAGCTCATATGTATAGATACTCCTATATATTCTGACTATACTACCAGAAGTTACTAGTAGTTCTATCTTTTAGTACAACAGTTTAAAAGATAGTTGGTTGCAACCTGTAATACTCAGCCATTGCTGAGGCCATTCGAAATATTGGGATATAAGTAATGGAGTAGAAGACAGAATTAACTAAATTAATGAGTATAATAATATAACAAAGATTCCTAATCCTGTCCTCATTTCCTATGTTTCTGCCACTATTCAGAAGATATTTAGAATCTTCTAGCTGGCCATCCTAATTATGGAAGTAACTAGAAACAATAGAAGTTTCTATTATCGATGTCCTAAGAAAGCCTAAGATATAAGCACTTCACTCCCTCTATCATAAAGACAAACATCACCTCCAGGAGTAGCCTCACAATATAGTCACTTCTACCTCTAAAGAACAAGAAGAATATTGATATACCTGAAGAAATAATTCAGAAGAAAAGCAACTAATGTATTGAGTATATCAAGAGTGGCTATAGAGTCATCACGTGCTGGAGAAGAAGTAGTAGAAGTATAAGGGATGAAAGAAGAAGTGGTAGAAAACCCAACCGAAGCCAAAAAAGGAAGATAAAAGGGAAGTAAAATACCCTAAAGTCACAAATCTGCTCTATCGAATCGCGGATATCATAGCTCAAGAAGAAGAAGAAGACAGACTCTAGCCACCTCACAGGCTATCGATAGACTAAGAGGATTGCAGAACTATCTGACTTGGAGTATATGGGGACTCTGCTCAGTATGTAGGACTCCTTGTTACAGTGATTTTCTTAGTTGCAAGGTAAAATTTAAAACTAGTATAACTATTAGAGCTATTGTAGACTGTCCGTTGATTGTTTCTTTAGTAGACTGGGTAAGAAGTTAAGATTAAGGTTACAAGTAAGACTTGCGATAATCAAGCAAGGTAATAATTTTTTGTAAATACTTCATTTTTATTCTCTAGTATTTAAGTTCCCGAATCTGTTTCTTCTGCTTTAGATTATATGTATGCTATTAGTATTCTGAGAAAGCTGGAATTTGTTTCTGATTTTGACGCTGAAGTTATGAATATCGGCAAATGCATCCTTAGTTTATCCTAGTTAATGGCTTTCCAATTGATTGTATCAATAGTGTTTTGAAGTATAGCATGTTTGATGCACTTGTATAGAATTGCTTTCTATTCTTTTCGATAATACCCTTAAGGAGGATGATATTATGTTATTATTTGACTTGAGATTATGAAATTTCTTTTAAGAATCTAAGTGTAAAGGCTCCTCATAGTCTAGTATATCTGGTAAGAAGATGATGCCTTTAGAGGTATATTGATAAATACTTACTAATAGGAAAGATATGAAGGTTAAGGTTGAAAGCAGCTTCACCAATCCTTTTTATATAGAAGAAAGATAGGTAGCTCCAACTATGTGTTGACTATAGAGCACTGAACAAATTAACTATTCTGAATAAAAACCCTTTACTCTTGATGTCAGAACTCCTTAAGAATACCTAAGGCAGTAAATGGTTCACTAAGCTAAACTTCAAAAATGGCTATAACCTCATATAGATTAAGACAGGCAATAAATGAAAGACAGCTTTTAAAACATCCAAAGGTCTATTCGAATATATAGTTATGCCATTTGGACTTATCAATGTACCTGCTTCTTTCCAAAAAATAATAAATAAGATCCTCACTAGTATCAATAAAGTTGTTTAGTACCTGAATAATATTTCAATCTATGTAGGCAAAACTGAATAAGATCACCAAAAGATAGTAGAAAAAGTGTTCACTAAATTGAGTAAACATGGGCTCACAGTCAACCTGGCCAAGTATAAGTCTCATGTGCATGACCTATATTTCTTAGTCATCTAATTAATGGCCTTAAGATTAAGATAGATTTAACTAAACTCTCTATCATTCACGACTGGCTAAAGCTAACAAAGAAAAAAAGAGGTACAAGACTTTTTAGGCTTTACCAACTACTATCACTGATTCATATTGAATTACTTTGCCACAACTCGAATGCTTACACTCTTGACTGGAAACATACTCTTCTCATAAGAAGCAGAACAGCAAGCTGCTTTCAAGGAACTCAACAACAAGTTTATGAGTGCTCTCATACTATAATAGTTCAATCGATCCCTACTTATAATTGTAAAAACTGACTACTCTAACCAAGCACTCGCTAGTGTTTTAAGCTAGTACCATACTAAGAATGAAACTATGACCTCTTACTTATGCAATTACTACTCCCGATTACTGACTCCCACTAAATAGAACTATCTTATCTACAATAAGGAACTACTAGGAATCTTTGATTACTTGTATAAGAAATAGAGGAAAGAATTGCTAGGAATCAAGTTTTACCATCTTCACTGAGGATCATGCACTAAAGTACTTCACTACCAAATAACACTTTAACAGCTAGCAAGCCAACTAAAGTGAAAAGCTCTCCGAATTCGACTACATTATTAAGTACATTCTAGGAAAGCTTAATGGTAAAGTAGATACTCTTTTTCAAGAAACTGGTGATGCTACCTCTGGTAGCATTAAATAACTATTTAAGGATAGACAACTGCTGATTGATGAAAAGGCAGGTGAAGCAGAGAATATGTGGGCTGATATCCCTAAGGTCAACTGTGACAAATAGGTAAGGAATGATGAAAGACTCCTTATAGTACTCAAGCAATATCAACTGGAGGTACTACGATAGTACTATGACAGTAATGTGTCTGAGTATTAGGGTATGTATTGAATACAAGAACTCCTCTCTTGAAACTTCTACTAGGACAGCTGGAAAGACTAAGTGGCCGATTATATGGCTGGTTGTGTAGCCTACCTGAAGGCCAAAACTGACCAACATCTAAGGCAAACTAGACTAATGCTAATACCTACTGGTATAAAGCCTTAGGAGGAGATAGCTATGGACCTTGTTGGAGAATTACCTGAATTCGAAGGCTTTAATACTATTTTAGTTATCACTAACTGGTTTACTAAGATGCAATGTTATATACTGGCAAAGAGTATCTGGACAACTCGAGATATCACTAATGCTTTCATCAATGACATCTTCAGGCAATTTAGTTTATCTTGCCATATCTCCTCTAATCATAGATCATAGTTTGCCTCAGCTCTCTAAAAAGAAGTAACCTCGAAACTTTATATAGAACTCTGACTTAGTACTGCTTACCAGCCTCAAACCGATAGACTCTTTAAATGAGTAATACAGACTCTCAAATAGTATCTTTGCATCTACTACTATGACTGTCAGAACCGATAGGTAATTTGGCTACCTCTAGCCGAATTTGCTTACAATTCTATTGCTACTTCGACCCATACTTACAGCCCTTTTTGCTTTTTATATAAATTTGATTCTAAAGCTATTCACCTCTCGAATGACAATACTTATATCTTTCTGGCAGCTGAAGACTGGCTTGATAAAATAACAACTGTTTACAACTATATTGCTGACACTCTAAAGAAAATAAACAATAAATAGTCGAACCTATTCCTTGATAAAGCAAGGAAATTCTAAGTAGGAGACAAGGTTTTTATTGATCGAAGAAACTTCAAGGTTATTTCAGGAAATACTTACATCTTGACCAATAAATATATTGGTCCCTATTCTATCTCAAGAGTTGTTAATAATTATGCATATGAGATGGCTTTGCTGTAAGGCATATATCTTTATAACGTCATCCATGTCTCGCTTCTGAAGACTTTTTGAGAACAACTTGAATCCTAGAAAAGGGAGATTGATAATGACAATGAGTTCTTTTATAAAGTTGATTATGTTATTAATTCGAAATGCATTAATAGAGTAGTAAAGTACCAACTCCATTGGTAAGTATATAGAGAAGATGAAGATACCTGAGAGCTGATTACAACTCTGCAAAGATCATTGGAATCTCTTAAAGAGTTCCACAACTGATATTTAAGGAAGCCTTGAGACCTTAAGATCTAATAAGATATCGATGGCTAAAGTTGGACTACTTGAATAATATAGAATACAAGTACCTTTTCCTTATGAAGAATTTTTTCTCACTAGAGTTTATCTTTATTAAGGTTTTTAATAGCCTTATTAATCAATAAATGAGTACTTGAGATATACCAGTCTCACCATTGGCCACAGATAAGTAAATTCCTATGAGAGGCCTTGTATATAAGATATGCTAATAATTGTATTAGCCACCCTTTTTGACTCTCACAAGAGAGCTAATATACATTACTTACAATACTGATTAGTTTAGGTTACTTTTCAGTAATTGTCAGTTGAGACGACTACTCTAGAATGGAAGGTAATGTTATAGCTAAGATGAGACTTACTCGAGTAGGAAAACACTTATCCTGAATTGTTAGTAAGGCCAGTGCTGTTAGATTAGACTGATCACCCATTAGGCTTGGTAGAGGATTCTTTACATTTGAATAGAGTAGTACTAAACAAGTGTGTGTCACTATTAATTGTAAGGTTCTTTATGCTTGGTACTTAGTTCATGAAGGTAATATATATACATGCACTAGTATATGTTATTATCTAGCATTTGTACTATATTACAGGTTTCTTTGTTATAATTGTTGCTGTTATTGAACTGCTGTTTCTTTATTTGCTTACCTAGTCATGTATGATATACTCAGTCTATTTAAGCATAGGCGATAGCACAATTGAAGAATCAAAATACAAGTAGTATTTTAAATTCTCTATTATTCTGAAACCTATCATTTCCTTATTACGCCTATAAATCACTCCATTCTACTACGCACTCTATGCAAATAGTTGCCTTTCTAGCCCACTGTATACACAACTCTATAGCCATTTCGGTCTGCAGCATATATATCTTCATAATTGCAACATATATACCTCCATAGCCGGCCTACTATATTTATACCTCTAGAGTGACTTTAGCCTTCTGAATATGCACTTCTGTAGCCGTAATATACAGTGTGTTCTAGCACCTACTAGAGTCTAGCCCCTTATACTTATAATAAAGTACCATCCTAAAGATTGAACTGACCTATGCTTCGACTAAAGTGCAAAGCTGTAGTCTCTAGCAATAGAAGTAATTATAGTGAGTATTTTTTTTTTTTTTTTTTTTATATCATTACTCATATGCCACTCTCTGAGGTATAGTGAGGTGCTAAATATATGATATTGAATATATAAGGAAAAGTGAAGAAAATAAAGACTGTTCTATTTTCTATTTCTCTGTCCAATCTATTAGTTCCTATAGCTTATCTTTGTATTTATACTTGTCTATCTTTAGATAGTAGAGATTATCAATATCTCAGGAGTATTTCTGTTTCTACACCTGGCAGTTTATCAATATGTGTTGTATTGTCTCAGCTTCCTTACTGCACTATTAGCAATCTGAACTATCTGCTATTTCCATCCTATATTTCTATACCTATAGGCTCTTGCCTCCTATGATGCTTGCCAGAGTAGCAATCTTATATCCTAGTTTTTATAGAGGTCAATACAATAGTTTTAGTCTATTTCTTTTCTCAGCTTTGTCTGCTTTAGCTTGTTGTTTGAGTCCACCTTTGGTTATAACTTCCTCTTGGTATTGCAGGCAGGTCCAATCTTGGCTGCTCAGTCTGCTTCTATATTACCATATATACCCTTATCACTTTTTACCTATATAACTGCCACATCCCAATCTTCAGCTTACTTCCTTCAGTCTCATACTTCTTAGACCAGCTGTGAAGCCCCATTGTAGGTGAGTCCACTGTCAGTAATCTATTGGAGCTTGGTTATGGCTACCTTTTTTACCCTGCCATAGCAAATACCTATAAGCAGGGTTATATAAAAGGAAAAAAAAAAAAAAAATAGCTACCTTTGAGTCAATAATGATTAGCAGCTCATTGCCTGAAGTGTTCAGGGCTTTACTCATAGCTATCAGTTCAGCATCATTAATAGTGCTCTATCAACCTAAATACCTTGATATCCTCTTTGTCAAGTATTGTTAGTATAACCTAGCTCCAGATGCATTTTTTATTCAACTGTCATTAGTGTAGTAGCTCATCCAGCCCTCAGCTTCAGCTTTAGTGATGGCTGTTTCCTATTTATCTTTAGTTGTATTCATTGGAAGCATAGGAAGGTAAAAGATTGATAGTATATTGGGGATCTTCTCAGGTATAGTAGGCAGTAAAAGTTGAGCTTTTTTACAGCCTGATAAGATATATAACTTTGTATTCCTGCTGCAATACTTAATTTTGATCCGAGTATTCTTCAAACTGGCCTCAAATGAAAGTTCTACATCTCCTTTATATTTCTATATAAAAAAATAATATATTTAATACTCTAAATCTAACTATATTTATACTAAGAGATAGCGAGTTTTGAGTAAATTTTCATACTAGTAGGCTATCTCTGTTATATCTCTAGTAACAGCCAAAAAACTCTATAGAAAATAAACTCAGTAGTTTTTAGAATAGTCTATGCCAAAAATATATGACTTTTTATCTATAAATTATATAAATTTTTACCCTAACATTATATACTACTGTACTTCTCATTACAAACTTCTAGCAACTACAACTATTCTGACTATCTTATTAAGTAATAATTTCAATTAGTAATATATATTTTCAATATATTTAACTTGCCAAAAATAACCTATTTTCTCATATATAAAGCTATCATTTCTAACGAATTCAATATGCCAAAAAGAACCTATTTTCCATATTTGCAAAGAGCCTATTTACAGCATAGTTAACATGTAAATAATGACCTATTTTCTATATGCATAATGAGACTATTTAATATGTATAAAATGCTCAATTTTTCATATGCACTATGAAAGCTTTTGTAATATATTTACTGTTACAAATTTATTACAACTGTAAGGTGGGTGGTCAATGGATATATGCACAGTATACACATATACGATTTAGATGATATATAATAGCTAGGTGTTAGGGTTGCAGTTATAAAATGTGCTATATAAGCTACATAGAGGACTAGCTTATATTACTAGTTAAGTATCTTTTTGGCCTAGTGGATGGACATTTACTATCATCTATTATATTTGCCATATATAAAATAGTTTATTTTGCATTTAATATATACAAAATAACCTATTTTCTATATATGTAATAAAAACATTTTCAACATATTTACTATGCATAAAATAGTCTATTTTTATATATGTAGCAAGGGCATTTCTGACATATTTATTATATACAAAATGGTCTACGTTCTACATATGTACTTACTATATACAAATAGTCTATTTTTTATATATGCAAAGTACTAGTGATTATTTGCAGTAAATATAGTATATAGAAAATGACTAATTTTACACATCTATTGAAGAGCCCATCTGTAGCAAATTTTATATACATAAAATAGGATCTATTTTCTATATTTTAATAGCCTACACAGTAGTTAACTGTTGTAGTGACCAGTGTGAGTACTAACTATTTTACTTGGCCTTGGCAAACTGGGGCTTGCTCCTTACTTAACAGATGTATGGTAAGCTGTATGTTACAGGTATAATTGTTCTCATATTATAACACTGTCTTGTTTAAGTGTCATTAAAAGGTACTACTAACTATAAAGCCTACTAGTCGACAGTTTAGCTAACCTGATACTAGTTAGGTCTGTGGTAGTGGAACTTCTTTAGTTAAGAAGTAAGTAACTACTAAGATTAGCAATCTTAGTTACTAACTCTTCCAGCAGCTTCTGTTGTACTATTTGTTATATAATAACCTTTTTTTATTTTCTTATATCATTGATCTTTGCATAGGGATTGGAGTTATGATGGTATTTTTAGATAAAGGCTTGCATTAGAGGTTTTAAGTTCTTGTATTTGTTGTTCTAGAATTTATTGTAAAGGTTAGTCAAAAGAAAGGCTGTCACTTGGCTTTTTTCAGGGTCTGGCTTGATTCCTAGAATCTATTCAAGCTGAATTTGTTAACCACTTTGAAGAACTACATTTTGTATAAATAGAAGTCTGATCTACTAGAGTTAGAAGGACAAGGACCTGGAACTCAACCCTAATAAATATAAAGCTTTTTTATTACTTTAACTACTTTATTTTTCATGATTTATATTGAATTATATTTTACATTGTACTTAGTTATTTAGTAAATGGCTTACTCTCAACGTACTCCGTAATACTATATTTGTTAGGTCTCATTTTACTACAACCTCACAAATAACTAACAATGGCATCCTACAACTTTTCTATAATTCCTAAGCTATTGACTACTAGGAATGAACTAGTCTATTAAAGATCTAAAGATGAAGTGGATTCAGATTCTAGTACAGAAGCAGTATAATCGGCCCTTACCACTACTTCAAGACCAGAACTCTAGCCTCGAACAAAGTCTCAGTCCTAGCAATTGTGTATTAAGGATACTCAAGAACTAAATTGGATTCAGATCCACCAAAGCTATATGGATCAATTGATCCTATAGAGATAAGAGAAGCTTACCCTTCTGATTTCTATCTTAGAGGCAGTAAATCCAGGACATGTCAGCTCACTAATAGCACAATTCTCCTCATAGGCATGAAATTTAGTTTCACAACTTAAAGAAGATTCAGTAGATAAGCTCAAAAAAACCTGAAGTGAAATAAGCTACCCACTACTGACAGAACTAGTGGTAGCAATGGACATTAACCAAAAAGAAGAATTAGAAGCCGAATTCCTAAAACAGGAATTCATCAATCTTCAACAGTAGTTCAAGTACAATACTAATAAGTACAAGTAACGTTATAAAGCACAAATCTAAGCTGAAGCCTAAGCTTAGAAAACTAAGCTTCAGAAACAGCTAGAAAAGAAAAAAAACCGATCACAAAACAATAGTCTTAGCTGCCACTGAGAAGTACTAAGTCGAAATGGAGACTACCAAACTTAAGTGGGAGTCAGATACCATAGAAAAGATATAGAACCTAGAGCAGCAGTACACTAAGGATAGTAATACTACTATTATCAAGGTCTTAGACAAGAAAAGAGCCATGGTTGCTATCTTAGAGTCTCAACTACAGGATGCCAGAATCCTCCTCAATAAGCAGAAGGCCGAGCAGAAAGATCTAGAAGAAAAAATCCTATCCTAAGAAGATGTGATTAGAGCTAGTCAAGTACAGGTAACAATATTAGAAGCAGAAATTACCTCTGTCAAGAACTAGAATAAAGAGCTATAAGATAAAATAATAGCTCTGGAAGTTAAACTTTTGCCCTCCTGACCACCAACTAGATTACTATCTCTGTTACGAATAGTGACCACTGCCCTCTCCATCTGACCAGTATCATCTCCTCCTCCAAGAAAGAAAGCCAGGCATGAAATCAGACAATAGGATTCACCTGAATCCGAACTCATTAGCTAGTACATCCTATTCGCCCACCTTTCAATTCTAAGAACTTGGGATAGTAACCTGGATGGACTACAAGCATGGAAGTCTGAAGTAATAGACTTAATATACCTCCGAGAGCACCGCCGAACCTTTGTTGAAGAAGATACCAACATTCTGTATGCATCCCGATCCCTAACCAAGGAGGCAGCAGAATGGTATAGCCAAAACAAATATATATATATAGGTTCGGGAGCTCAGAGAGATACTATATTAGAGAAATGGATAGACAATTTGGCAAAAAGAATAGGAATCTATATGCAAGAGCAGCAAATATAAGATAAACTCGATACCTATATGTAGAAGGGCAAAATCATAGACTATATCAACACTATAAAGAAAATGAACCACTTAGCCAATTATGATAAAAAAACATTCAAGAATAAGATGGTCAAAGAGTTAAAAAGAAATATTGTCCAATTCTTCCTTATACAGTTAGGAGTACCTAATGAATTGCTTGATGACTAGTACAAATGTATAATAGCAGTTGGCATGCAGGATGAGTGAACAATGCAAGTTGTGGGTTACAGTAGTGGTAATAAACCTAGTGGCCATTCAAAGAGAAAACAATCTTTAGAGAAGAAGAAGAATAGTATGGAAACTATGACCTCTAAGCCCAGCCCATACCTCCCTGACTCTTCCAAAAAACTCAGTATCAAATGAAAGGTCGATGGGAAATGCTCTCGCTGTAAAAGAAAAAGCCATACTTTCAGCAAATACATAGCTATGGAAATCATGATAGAGTAGAAGATGACCTAGCTAACTAATCAGTCAGGTAATAAGAGGAAGAGAGGTGATAATAAGAAGGAGGATAAAAAGGAGGTAAGGAAAATTAAACAAGAAAACAAAGGAGACTCAGCAGGTAGACAGGCTCACAGCCTAGTATCACGCATCACTACTCTCAATGAATCTGAGTTGGAAAACTAGAAAGGCAGATCTTAGCCAACAAAGTATCTGCCTCTTCTCCTCCTCTAGTTGCTCTTACTCCTCCTTTAATCCTCAAATGACCTTCAGCAAAGAAATCAATCATTTACAAAGCCAAGCTAAAATAGAAGGAAAATGGTATCTCAAAACCAGTACTAATTTGAGTATATATCAACCAAGGAGCAGAAATGTCAATACTCTCCAACAAAGTACTAATTCTATGCATCAAAAGAAAATTCCCCATCAAGTTCAGAGGAGCCAGAAGTGTGTTCTTATCAAACACTGGGATAGAGTATACCCTAAAGCTCCAAATAACTCTTATTAATGATACCAGTAAAGTTCATAAAAAACTCATCGACTTCAATATAGGTAATAAAGAAAAGGACTATGATATACTCTTATCAATAATGTGGATAGCTGGTCACCAGCCATACATTGATTGGGACTTAGTGTTACGGAGGTGGTAAACACAGAAAGTTACCGTCCGCCAGGTCAAAAAGACACTTGACTAGTGATACTCGCTAGTCCTCTGCGTAGCTCATATAGTACTCATTATACAACTGCGGCGCCTTTCCAGCTGTCGCATGTCGCTTACGTCACATATGCGCATTTTGTATGCGCTTGCATTTTTCACTTTTCACGTACTCCACTGGCCGCCCACACTATGTCGCGGTGAACCCGTAACAGTACCACCCCTCTTAGGGCAACTTCTCCGGGTTGCTGCTATATGAGTCTGCCCCCACCCTGGCCGTCATGGATTATCTCATGCACTGTCCTACATGACCCTTCTGACCAGGATGTCAGCCAGGGATCCGATATGTCACTTTATTCTTGCTGCTACCTCAGACACATTGCACAAGTACCACCCATCGCTTGGCATGCCGGGATTACACAGCGTCGCCTAATATCAATATTTTGCCGTCTTACATGGCCTTCCATATTGCTCTTGGCTCTAGCTCTGGCTCGTAGCTCTCGCTCTTTGGCTCTTGGCTCAGGTAAGGTCTTACTTTCTGTGGCTTTAATACTTAATACGTAGGGAATTGGTGAGATAAGTTAAGCATCGAACCAGTGACCGGTTTATGGCTAGTCAACTGTTACGGAGTTGGTAAACGCAGAAAGTTACTGTCTGCCAGGTCAAAAAGACACTTGACTAGCAATACTCGCTAGTCCTCTGCGTAGCTCATATAGTACTCATTATGCAACTGCGGCGCCTTTCCGGCTGTCGCATGTCGCTTACGTCGCATATGCGCATTTCGTATGCGCTTGCATTTTTCGCTTTTCACGCGCTCCACCGGCCGCCCACACTACGTCGCGGTGAACTCGTAACACTTAGACTATGTTGAACTAAATTACACCAAATGCTTGAAACACATCAAGGCTAGGTGCTTTGAACTTTGTAAAGTAAAAGAACTTTATATGACTGAAGAATAGCAAGCAGGGCAAGTATTTTTTGATAGATATATGCATATCATGGGATGAAAAACACCTCAAGTACACATCTATCAAACAGAAGCTGGTAAGTAGATGACCTTTAACCTAATAGTATGGAAGAAGAAATTGTTGAAGGTTTTCGATGCTAAGACCACAGCAAAACTACTCCCGCACTGATCATATAACCATCGCATATCTCTACAAGAAGGACAACAACCTCTATGGGGACCTATTTACTGATTAAGTAAGAAGGAATTGGAAATCCTAAAAGAATATATTGAACAGATCTTAAAAGAAGGAAAGATTCAACTTTCCCAATCTCCAGCAAGTGCACCTATTCTATTCGTCCTAAAAAAGAATGCCAAACTACGTATGTGTGTCGATTATAGAGGCCTTAACCGAATCACTATCAAGAACCACTACCCTCTTCCACTAATGGCAGAACTCTGAAACCAACTCTATAAAGGCAAATACTTTACTACTCTTGACTTAAAAAACAGATATAACTTAGTACGAATGTTAGCATAGGTATCGCTGGGCTCGTGAAAGTGACTCTTGAGGTGACTCTGGGTTCACGAAGGCAGCAAAGCAGACAACAAAAGGTTATACGAGAGTGTAAAGTGAGAGTTCAACTTAGAATACTACTTGTATCTTGATTTCCTTCTAACTAACTGTTCAGCTTGTTTATATAGACTTCTGGCCATCATACATGACTAGTTAATTGACAGTAACATGATGATAAACATGCTAAGGCATACAGGCAGAGAAACGTAACAGAAAATACGCATCAGGAAGGTCTATAATAGCAGAAATGGTGTGAATATAATAGAAGCATGCATTAGAAAGGTCTGCAGTAGCCGGAAAGGTGTGAACGTAATGGAAGCATGCGTTAGGAAGGTCTGCAGTACCCGGAAAGGCGTGAACGTAATGGAGGCATGCATTAGGAAGGTCTGCGGTAGCCGGAAAGGCATGAACATAATAGAAATATATATCAGGAAGGTCTGTAATACATGTGCACATATTGGTAGACCATGTGCAACTTCAACACACACTTCAGTAGGCAACTGCCATTTACTAGTAGATGTTGCCTAGTGGTGATCAGTCACATCTTTAGCATACGTCTCTGGCGGTACTTCCGGAACTGACTCCATAAGTCTTACCTTAGTGATAATATCACCCACTATTTTAGAGCTTTTTTGCTCCGAAAAGCTTCTAAAAATCTGAAAATCTATTCGGTGGGGTCAGTGTATGCTTTTGTGTGGCTAAGAGTGTCGGCATACCCTATGCGCAGAGTACTAGTGATTCATTGTAAGTACAATGGCCGATGGTAAGATTGGTGTGTTCTGCACTTAAATTTAGTGTTAGCTATTAAACCACTTCTTAGGTAAAACCCTGTAGGAAACCCTTGAGAGCGTGGAAGGTATAATACTTACGTGAGATTGTAGCTTTGCTAGCTAGACCTCGGTAGTACTAAATAATATATCACGATGCTTGTAAAGCGAGGTCTTTAGGCTTTCATAGGGAACTTACATAGAATTTCATAATGGATTCCAGCGGACGATATAAGTTACTAATTGGCTCCTATATACCATCTTCATTATACCTCTGCCAACGGATTCGATATTTGACTTAGCCTTGGACCTTGCGGCTATCGACAGTATGGTTAATATCATAGCAGAGTTCTTGTTCATTACTATTAAGGTCTATATTGTTATCTCGGGTTTGTAAGGGCTTGAGTAGGCTGATGTGTATAATTTTGTATAGTCGTATGCTCTGAGGCAGTTCGAGTTCGGTTGTTACACGACTTAGCCAGTCCTCTGCTACCGGCGAGGCGAAGCGTGGTTATTCGAGATATGTATTATTTTTGAGGTTGAATCTGTATAGGTTTTTGAAGGGTGTACAGCCGTGGGTTGACATTTTCGAGGTGCTATGTACATGTATACAGTCGGTGCTGCGTGTGTGTATGTACTCAATGCCGCTTATGTGTATACGGTCAGTGCTGTGTGTCTGTATGCAGTCGATACCATATGCCTATCCATGGTCGGTGCCGTATGCCTCTATATGGTCGGTGCCATGTGCAGTCGGAGCCGTGTATCTATATGCAGTCGGTGCTACATGCCTTTCACTCACATAGGCTGACTAGGCCTATGAGCCATTTTCTGGCTGATGAATTATTGCAGTAAGGCATCAAACCGAGTAACAGATCTGACTCCAGTTTAGCATTGGTATTGGGTTCAGCAAGCACATATGTTTGCGTAGCTTCTCTCTATCTATTGTAGTAGGGGTTCCTTAATATCACTTCTTGGGTGCGATGCACCCCCTAGTGGCTCGTGACCTCTGAGTCTTCCTTAACAGGGTCACTATTGGTGAGTAGTTGCCCATCTTTTAAGAGCTGGATTTCCAGAACTACTGATTTATTACCGAATCAATGTAATGTAGCATCAGCCTTCCCGTTATCGCTTTGCACTAGGTGATAGCAAAGTCCAGTTCGTACATCTTTATATACTAGTTTGCTTGATGGGAATTAAGCTTCTGCTTAGTGGTGATCTGTATAGATATCAATATATATCCCCTACAGCTAGGTATACCATTTCTTGAAGCAGTCGACTATCGCCAACAGCTCCTTGTCGTAAATAGGGTAGTTCCGTTTGGCTGCATTGAGGGCTCGTGAGTACAAGTCGACTGGGTACAGTGTTTTGGTTGCATTTCCGAATGCCAGCAAGTGCTTAGTTAGATATATCACTTTCCATGATCATCTTCAGGGTTCTATTCCATGATCATCCCCAAAGTTCTACCTCATCAGCAAAGAGTGTACTAATATATCGGTTTCTATAATCATCTTTAGGGTTCTATCCTATGATTGCCTACAGGGTTCTATCTCATGATCGCCTTCAGGGTTTTATCCCATAAGCGGAGTACTAGAGCGAATAGGAATGCTTGCTTAAGTTAATTGATTGACTGCTATTGTGCGTTACTGTGTAAAAATGGTATGTTGCTTGTAAGGGAGGTAAGCCTCTGGTACTGTAGTTCTTGATGAAACGGTGTAGTAGTTGGCCAGTCGGCAATGGTGTTAAGTTTGTAGCTATTAATAGTATGGCTAAGAAAGGCTGTTTCTTGCACGGCTAGTCCGTGATTAGGTAGTAGTTGTAGAACCTGTTCCACAGTGGTACTACCCTGTCGATATTCTTCTGATTTTTGTCCATTATCTCCTGAAAACTCGTTGATGCGAGTACGAAAGACGAGGATTTCATCACCTGACTAATTTCAAATGAGGCATTCTTATGTGACTAAGTGAAGTGTTTACCACTACAGGTCTGGCATGAGTAGGAGGGGGTGCCGGTTTGGTACTGTAGTCTTATTGAATCCTCCTTTAGTCCATACGTGAATGTAGTGAGTCATCCTTTTTCTGGACGGATAGTATCGGTGCCAGCTGTGGGTCTTGAACGCTTGATCTTGCTAGTAGGTAGATATTCTTCCAAATACATCTGCAGGGCTTTATCTTTAAGAGTAGTTTTGTATTATCAGGCCATTGGGTACTTCAGTATTAGGGTCATTGAGTGGGATCTCGTGATTCCTAGATCGGCGGGGGTATCTGGCTGCTTGCTTTTCAGAGAACACTTAAGCGTACTGTTCGTAATGTTCGCATTAATCATTAGTAGTACATCGCTTTCTTTCAATGATTTCTTCCAAAATCTGAAATAGAAACAGGTGGCAGAAACAGAAACAGGTGGAAGAAATAGAAATAGGTGGAAGAAATAGAAACAGGTGGAAGAAATAGAAACATGTGGAAGAATAATTTCATCACAAGAAACAACAAAATTAAGGGAATCATGAACCAAACACCGGTTTTTGCTATTAACAGAGAAACCTTTCCTTCTAAACCAAGATAATTCTAATAATACTTCCCTATTTCCAATAGACAAATATTCTGCATTACAGTTAAGCACAGTACTAGAGATCATATTACTTGATTTATCCTGAACACTAGAAAACAGATGTAGTATTCAAAATGTAACTCCTTTCAGGGAGCACCTGTCTCCCTACTATACGTTTATAGGTCTAACCCGGTCTTTCTATTGATGCTTTGAATGTCTCTTATTCTTTTCCCGAATCGCTGTGAATTGACTCATCATCTGTATTGAGTTCCTTTCTCTTATTTAACCTTTGTGAGCGGCTTCTTTAGCTAATCAGGCTTGTATATCTATCTTAGGAAGCAGCTTGATATTGAGTGGTTATCTTCTCTACAATGGACGCACACCCCATTCCTCCTTCTGCGATACTTAATCTTGTCTGGTACATGGTTATTGTTTTTTGGATTCTCTGAGGTGTACCCTTCTCGAGACATGCTCTACAGTATAGCAGTAGTCGCACTTTCTGATATTTGCTTACGCTTATTGACGGAGGACTTGGAGGAGTAGGTAGCAATGGATATATCTTTTTTCAGCAGCTCATCCTATTCATCCTGCTTTTCCGAAGAATAATTTTGGCTGCTTCACCTTGGGCAGAGGTAAGCAGAACCTTGAGCGGGACTAGCGGCGGCAGTGGCGAGACTTCGAAGGGCTGTGTGAGGGTCTTCTGACAGCAGGAGGCTCACATGTAGAGTATATAAGGTTGGTTGTGTGAGTATAGAGAGGTGAGTGCCCTGTGGTATGCCTGGGGGTAGGAATTGCTTTGGGATGATATGCTGACTTGGTGGTCCTTTGATTCTGCATGGATCTGTAACCCGATGGGGTTGGGCATCTTTTGACATCCCCAGTAGGGTGGGAGTGGATATCCTTTACCTGGCGAGTATTCTGGATCTTTTGAGCTTTTTCGGCTTTCCAGGGAATCACTTTGGCTGCTTCGCCTTGGGCGGAGGTAGTAGGACCTTGAGTGGGAATGGCAATGGCAATGGCGACAGGACTCTGAGCAGTGGTAGGGTTTTGGGTAGTAGTGAGACTCCGAGCAGTGGGACTGTGATCGACAGTGGGACTTCGAAGTGGTGATAGGACTCCAAGTGGTAGCGGGAGGGTCTTTGAGTACCAGCAGGACTCTGAGTAGCAGCACCAGTCTGAGTGGCAGCGAGTCCCAGCGGGTTCCTCGATTCTGACTGGGGCTGTATATACAATTCACGGTGATTAGTCATCTCCAAACATCACAACATTTGTCATCGTGGAGGAGGGGCTTGGGCGGTTGGAGTACTGGGAGAGGCGGGAGAGCGACTGTCGGAATTCCGGTAGTATCTCCACCAGGTCTTTGCAGATCCATTTAGGTAATGGAAGATCATTCTGTTCTTTGTACTATCACTTTCAATATTACATACCTTAAAATACTCTTCCATAGAGAAGAAGAAGTCCTTTATTCATCGTGCTTTCCTTTAGATACCTTGGGAGGTGCAGTGGCTGCGAGATTCGCTTCTGGGACTGACGTTAGTGACATTGGCTGCGACTCTGAGCAGAGGTGGGACTCTGAACGGCAGTGGGACTCCGAATGGCAGTGGAACTCCGAATGGCTGCGAGATTCATTCCTGAGACTGATGTTAGCGGTGACGAGACTCTGAGCAGTGGCGGGACTCTGAACAGCAGCAGGTCTCTGCATGGCAGTGAGACTCCAAATAGCAGTATGAGAGTCTCCGATTACGATTATTCGGTAGTGGCAGTTGATGATGGCTTCTGCCTCGAATCGGTCATGGAGTTGGTTGTTTGACAATTTGGACTGGTCATCTGACATCAATCTGATAGGGCTGGTCATCTGACAATTCGAGCTGGTTATCTGGCAATTCAATCTGATAGGGCTGGTCATATTGTGACATCTCATTCAAGGCATCTCTAGACTCCTAAGGGACATGCCGGGAGCGGTTGGAGTGCTGAGAGACGTAAGAGAGGGATTGCTGGGGCTCCATTGGCAATGGGTATGAGGGAAAAAAAAAAGATAAAGGTATGAGCAGTATAATGTTAGCATAGACGTTGCTGGGCTCATAAGAGTGACTTTTGAGGCGACTCCGGGTTTACGAAGGCAGCGAAGTGGACGATAAAAGGTTACGTGAGAGCGTTAAGTAAGAGTTCAACTTAGAATACTGCTTGTATCTTGATTTCCTTTTAGCTAACTATTCAGCTTGTTTATATAGACTTCTGGCCATCATACATGACTAGTTAATTGATAGTAACATGACAATAAACATGCTAAGGCATACAGGCAGAGAAATGTAACAGAAAACATACATTAGGAAGGTCCGTAATAGCAGAAAAGGCGTGAATGTAATAGAAGCATATATTAGAAAGATCTGTGGTAGCCAAAAAGGCATGAACGTAATGGAGGCATGCATTAAGAAGGTCTGCGGTACTCAGAAAGGCGTGAACATAATGGAGGCATATGTTAGGAAGGTCTGCGGTAGCCGGAAAGGCGTGAACATAATAGAAACATGCATCAGGAAGGTCTGTAATGCATGTGCGTATATTGGTAGACCATGTGCAACTTCAAAACATACTTCAGTAGATAACTACCGTTTACCAGTGGACATTACCTAGTAGTGATCAGTTACATCTTTAGCATACATCTCTAGCGGTACTTCCAGAACCGACTCCATAACTCTTACCTTAGTCGTAACAATGAATTACTAAAGGAGATGAGTAAAAGACAGCATTTAGAACTTGGTACGGCTACTACGAATATATAGTTATACCATTCGGACTCTGCAATGTACCAGCAACCTTCCAGGAGTTCATGAATGAAATCTTCAAAGATATGATTGATCAGAGTTTACTAGCATACATTGATAACCTACTAATATATGCTGAAACTCTAGAAAAATATAATACAATCCTGAAAGAGGTGTTGCATAAGCTATAGGAAAATAGTTTAGCTATATAAGAGGAAAAATATGAGTAGTACGTGGAGAAAGTTGAATTTTTGGATTATCACATCTCAGGTAAAGGAATCTCAATATCCATTGATAAAATCTAGGCTATCCTTGATTGGAAGGCCCCTGGTACTAATGAACACTCTAACTTGAAAATAGATATACAATTCTTCCTAGGATTTGCTAACTTCTACCGACACTTTATTAAGGACTACAGTAAGATATACTTACCTCTAACTCGACTACTCAATAAAGAGGTAAAGCTAGTCTGTGGATCTCCATAAGAGAAAGCTTTCTAACAACTTAAAGAAGCTTTCACAACTACTCCGATTCTAGAACACTATCACTCAGAACATGAAATCATTCTGGAAATGGATATAAGTGACTTCGTACTTGGAGGGATTCTAAGTCAGAAGTAAGAAGACAGCAAACTATATCTAGTTGCATTCTATTTCCAAACCAAAAGTTCACCTCAGCCGAAGGTAACTATGACATCTTCAACAAAGAGATGCTAGCTGTGGTGAAATGTATAATAGATACCTAGAGAGAATAGTATGAAGGTGTTAAGTATAATATTAAAGTCTATACTAACTATGACAATCTCCAGATGTTCAATACCATTAAGAAGCTATCTCACTGTGAAGCATGATAGATAGAAAAACTTGCCCCATTCAACTATACAATTATCTACTAAAAAGGAAAAGTGAATGTCAAGGCAAATACTTTATTCAGACATAATGACCACGCCCTGAAGAAAGGGAGTAGACAGCAAGATTAGCAAGAAACTAAGTTCTGGGAAGAAGGAATGTGGCAGGGAGAGGAAGAAATTTTGACTACAAGAACAATAAAAGCTCTGAAAGTGGTAGCATTAACTAATGAATAGAGGAGTAAGCTAATCGAAGAAGGGAAAAAGGACAAATAGTATACTCAATTTAAGGAATGTATCTAGTAGAAGAATGATAATGTCAATAAATACTTCAGTATCTGTGATAAAGTAGTCTTACATAACAACCAGTTTATAATACCAATAGCCCTTAGACAGGAAATACTTCAAGCAAAACATGATCATCTCCTTGCTGCCCACCTCAGAATCGAAAAAACTACAGAACTTATTGGCAGGAACTTCTATTGGCCTAATACTCATAATAATATCATGGAATACATTAGCACATGCTTGGAATGCCAAAGAAATAAGGCATGAAAACATAAGAAATATGGCCTCCTTTACTCTCATGAGATACTATACTAACTATGGTTTTTTATCAGCATAGACTTCATTCTTGAACTCCCTCCTTCAGACAGCTTCATATAAATATGAGTAGTAGTAGATAGATTTACTAAGATGGCTCACTTCATTCCTCTAGTAGAACAATCTGCAGAACAATTAGCAATTACTTTCCTTTGAGAAATATGGTGACTACATGGCTTACCGAAGTCTATTATATCAGACCAAGACTCAAAGTTTACTTCAAACTTCTGGCAGGAACTCAAAAAGAAACTCAAAGTTACTCTAAATATGAGTACTACAGTACACCTAGAAATCGATAGACAAACCGAAAGAGTTAATCAAACCCTCGAAGGTTACCTCTATAACTATGTTACCTACCACTAGGACAACTAGAACCAACTCTTATCTCTCACAGAGTTCATATACAATAACGCACAATATAGCTCTACCAAGATCTTACCTTTCTTCATTAACTATGGCTTTCACCCCCTTATTGATACTATCAATAAGAAAGAGGCCCTCAACATACTCTCGAGAGAACTTATAGGAGAATGGGAATAGATTCACAAGGAACTGAACAAATTAATTGAACACATAGCTAAGTAGTATAACTAACATTACACCCAACAGCCAAACCTTAAGGAAGAAGACAAAGTCATGCTTAATACTAAAAATATTCCAACAAAAAGACCTTCCAAGAAATTCGACGCTAAGTTGATCAGACTCTTCACTATCGAAAAAGTAATAGGCAAATATTCTTTCAAGCTTAAGTTACTATACAACTTAAAGATACAACCTATCTTTCATATTTCACTATTTAAATCATTCAAAATATCTGCTCTCAACCTTCTACCTGACCAACTATTCTTACTAATACAAGAAGGTGAGGAAGAATACTTCATAGCCTCCATCACTGACATATGATACAATGATACCAAGACGATACTAGAGTACCTTATGCAGTAGAAAGGTTATAGGCCTGAGGAGGCAATATGGGAAAGCCTAGGTGAACTATTAATAGATAATGGATTACTAGTGGACATACTTGAAGAATTCTGCAAATGATACCCTGATAAAGAAAAACAAGCCCAATCAGAGTAATAAGAAAGAAAGAGAAAGAAAAGTTAGAAATGTAGTCAAGTTATCAACCTAGAGTATAAATATATCTATCATAAAAGTATAACATAGACCTAACCTATAAATGTTACGGCTATGGTAAAACTTACCCACGTTGGGAAACACTCACCCTGAATCATTATATAAGACCAATGCTGATAGACTGGACTGATCACTCATTAGGCTTGGCAGTAGATTCATTTGTTTATCGAATAGAGCAGTGCTAAGGAAGTGTGTGTTGAATGTTTTTAGTAAGACCTCTAGGTCTGCAATGTATTCAGCTTATTAAAAGCTAATATATGCACACATGTACTAGTACATAGTATTATCTTGCACCCGTACTATTTCTGCATGTTTCTATTATGTCTCTTTATTACCACAAGTATTAACATTGACAAAGAATTGCTACATTGCTAGTCATTTATTCATTTGTTGACTAGTTATATATAACTGTGTTGAAGTCTATATAAGTACCAGCTGGTGATAGTATAGTTAGAAGAATCAAGATACTAGTGGTATTCTAAGTTCTCTATTACTTTAAAACCCATCGTTTCCTCATTACACCTGTGAATTACTCCACTCTGCTGTGCGTCCACACCGAGTAACTGCCCTTCTAGTCCGTTGTATATACGCCTTCATAGCTATAACACTCATTTCCAGTGTACAGTGAAGCCGAGCCCCTCATACCCATAACATTATACTGCTTCTCCTACACCTATTTCGCCTCCACAATGTCAGCTCAAGAAGGCTCCTCCAGATTCCTGCTCACCTAAAGCGACCTTTCCCTAGAGGTTCAAGGGCTGGCAAGGGAGTACACTACAAAGCAGCAGCCAAAACCTCTCCCCGCCCTCTCCATGCATAAGGATGATGACTATGCTAATGATGATATGGAAAGCACTCATAGTAGTTTGGTACTCAGCTATGCTAACTGCACTAAAATTTCCAACCATGCTGCAGGAAAACGACGACAAACCCACATGCCTGAGCTAGGAAAGGTCTCGAAGATTCATGCTCCAATACCCAACTATCCTCGAGTGAGCTCTCCACTAAGGAGGGTATTTAATCCTACAAGTCCCATCACTATCCAAGTAGAAGACCCTGCCATTCGACAGGAGGTTCACCAACTTGCTGCAACTATAGGTCAGACAGTGTACAAAAAAACAGCAGAAGCCAGGACAGAGACTGAACGAGCCATCACCGATATCGCCAACCTCCGAAATGAACAAGCAAACATAAACCAGCAAATCAAGAACTATATGAATCACCACTACGGCAAGCTAGTACAACTTATTATCCAAGTATATGACCATATAGATCTCCTAACTTAGGCATTTCAAGATAATATATCTACTCTACTCTCCCAAAGCCAAGAAGAACTATCGGCCATAATGGGCCAGTTGGGTCAGCTACTGGCTAGCATGCAGAATCAAATGCTACAGCAGCCATCATTCTAACCAGTGGCCACCCCACAGCCTCAACAATTACCGCAATAATAGCAATGCCCAGCATCCCCTACCAGACTAAATCCAGGTCCAGGGAGGTCTGCAGCAAGTTCCCCCAAAGGATCTCCTCTACTAGGCGCTAGTGGTACTGGTGCTCCTCCCTCTCACTTACCTCCTCATATGTCCCGAAGACCGTAGGACCCGACTCCTTCTCCTCTACCACTACCTCATTTCCCAGCCAGTATGCAGATACCCTGAGGTGCCCCACCCCCATCCAAAATTTCCACTTCCAACAAGTGGAGTAGGGATACAAAAGAGCTGAATAACTTTCTCTACAAAGTTGAGCACTGGATCTGAAGCCAGTATCTTATTAGTGACCAAGAGTGCTGTGACATGCTCTCTTCCCATCTGAAAGGCCCTGCTCTCACTCTTGTCCAACAACATCCTCCTGCCACATATTACAATATGCTTGCTACCCTGCACAAGAAGTTCCAAAATTTTGCAGCTATTACCGAAGCTGCCTAACAGATTTAGACCACGAAGCAAACAGAGTATATGCAAGACTTCTTAATCGAAATCGACGAATACAACAGTGTAGCAAGAATCCCCAATCCTGTCCTCATCTCCTACGTATCAGCCAATGTCAACGATAAAGTCCGACGACTTCTCTCTGGCCACCCTAGCTGTAAGAAGAATTGGGAGCTGTGGAAGGAAATGGTCACTGAAATTGCGGATGATGTCACCTTCTTGAACAAATGACCCACACCAACTCACACCCCGAGGAACTCGGGCAACAGCTCTACGCCTTCTAAAAGGAACACCACCTTCTTTACTTCGAAGAATAAATAGAAAGATGATTGAGTTCTAGAAGAACTTATTCAGGAAAGGAGGGCCACTGACCGCTGCATTAACTGTGGAGAGAATGGGCACAAGATTAGGTCATCTTGCGAAAGGAAGTAGTGAAACCGGGGGCCTTAGCAGAAGGACAATGAGCAAGCAAAAAAGCCTAAGAAGGAAGACAAAAGGGTGGTGAACACCCTAGAGTCATACAGCTCACAGCCCAAAAAGAAAAGAATAGATAAAGGCCACCTTAAAATATAAGCCATCGACGAATCTGAAAGGATCACCGAGTTGTCTGATTCAGAAAACTAGGTAGAGATCCTGCTCAGCCTGATAGAACCCACTGTCATAGCAACCTCCTCAGTTGCGAGGTAAAATTCAAAACTGGGAGGACCGTTAGGGCTATTGTAAACTGTGCGGCCTCTATACTGATTGTTTTTCTAACATTGGGTAAGCAATTGGAATTGAGGCCATGAGCAAGGGCTGTAAAAATCAAGCAAGGTGATGGTTCTCTCCTCTCTGGTAGTTCTTTCATTATGAATACTTCGTTTTCATTTTCTAGAGTTCCAGTTCCTAAATCTGTTTCTTCTGCTTTGGATTATATGCATTCTATTAGCATTTCGGAAAAGTCTGATAAGGTCTCTGTTGATTTCATTTCTTCTTCTGTTTTGAACTCACCTGCAAGCAAGGAATTGGTTTTTGACTTTGATACCAAAGTTATAGATATCGGCAATAGAGAATGCATCATCGGTTTATCTTAGTTAAAGGAAAATGGTTTTTCTATTGATTGCATTAATAGTACTCTGAGGCATAGCATGTTTGATGTTCCTTGCACTCATGTTGATTTGCCTTCTGTTTCTGTTCTTTCTGAATTTAATGATACCTTTGCGAAAGGTGATATTCTGTTGTTACTTGACACATGCGAGCACTACTCGCGATACTCTAATGTTTTTTCTGATAAACAGGCACGCTATTTACCCCTCACTGAAGCTGGAATCACAAAATCCTATTTGAGAACTCAAATGTGAAGCCTCTCTATAGTCTAGTATATAAAACGACCTGGGAAGAAGATGAGACCCTTCAGAGGTATATCGACAAACACCTATCAACAGGGAAGATACGAAGGTTAAGGTCAAAAGCAACTTTACCGATTCTTTTCGTGTGGAAGAAAGATGGGTTACTCCAACTATACATTGACTATAAGGCACTAAATAAACTTACCATTCTGAATAAATATCCTTTGCCCTTAATGTCGAAACTCCTCAAGAAGACCTAAGGTGGTAAATAGTTTACCAAACTTGATCTCAAAAATGGCTACAACCTCATTTGAATAAAGTCAGGCGACGAATGGAAGATGGCTTTCAAAATATCCAAAGGCCTATTCAAGTACACAGTCATGCCATTTGGACTCATCAATGCACCTACTTCCTTCCAAGAAATAATGAATGAGGTTCTCATTGGTATCGATATAGTTGTTTGGTATTTGGACGATATCTTAATCTATAGAGGCAAAACCGAACAAGACTATCAGAAGATAGTAGAAAAAGTACTCACTAAATTGAGTGAACATGAGCTCGCGGTCAACCTGGCCAAGTGCGAGTTCCATATATACGAAACTATGTTCCTTAGTTATCTAATTAATGGTCTTGAGATTAAGATGGATTCGGCTAAACTCTCTACCATTCACAACTGGCCATAGCCAATAAAGAAAAAGGAAGTGCAAGCCTTCTTAGGCTTTACCAACTACTACCAGTGATTTATTCTGAACTATTCTGCTACTACTCAACTACTTACGACCTTGATTAGAAATATACCCTTTATATAGGGGGCAGAGCAGTAAGCTGCTTTTAAGGAACTCAAAGGTAAGTTCATGACTGCCCTCATACTGTAACAGTTTGATCGATTTCTGCCTATAATTGTGGAAACTGACTGCTTAGACTAGGCATTAGCTAGTGTCTTAAGCTAATATTATACCAAGGACAATATTGCTACCCTATACTCATGTGACTACTACTTTTAATTACTGACCTCTACTAAACAAAAACTACCCTATTCATGATAAAGAACTACTGGCAATCTTTGATTGCCTGTATAAGAAATAGAGTATAGAGTTGCTGGGAATTGATTTTACTGTCTTTACTAACTATCACGCACTAAAGTACTTCACCATCAAACAATGCCTCAATAGCCGGCAAGCCAACTAGAGCTAGAAACTTTCCGAATTCGACTATATTATTAAATACAATCCGGGAAAGCTTAATGGCAAAGCAGACGCCCTCTCTTGATGAACTGGTGATACTACCTCTGGCAGTATCGAACAACTATTTAAGAATGGGCAACTGCTGATTGATGCAGAGATAGGTGAGACAAAAGACATGTGGGCTGATATCCCTGTAGTCAACTGCAACGAATGGGTAAGGAATGACGACAGACTTCTTGTGGTACTCGAGCAATATCAGCTGGAAGTATTATGACAGTGCCACGACAGTAATATAGCTGGATACTAGGGTATACACCGAATACAAGAACTCCTCTCTCGAAACTTCTACTAAGATAGCTGGAAAGACTAAGTGGCTAATTATATTATTAGTTGTGCAGCCTGCTTGAAGGCCAAAGCTGACTAACATCTAAGACAAACTAGACTTATGCCAATACCTACTGGTACGAAGCCTTGGGAGAAGATAGCTATAGACTTTGTTAGAGAACTACCAGAATATGAGTGCTTTAATACTATTTTAGTTGTCACAGACCGGTTCACTAAAATGCAATGCTATATACTAGTGAGAAACACTTGGATAATGTGAGACATCGCCAACGCTTTCATCAATGACGTCTTTTGGCAATTTGGTCTATCTTTACATATTATCTCTAACTGTGGACTACAATTTGCCTCAGCCCTCTGGAAAGAAATAACCTCGAAACTTGATGTAGAACTCCGACTTAGTACTGCTCATTACCCCCAGACCAATGGACTCTCTGAATGAGCAATACAGACTCTCAAACAGTATCTTCGCATCTACTGCCACGACCAACAGAGCTAATAGATAACTTGGCTACCTCTAGCTGAGTTCGCTTACAATTCTACTGCTACCTTAACCTATGGCTATAGTCCTTTTTACTCTTTATATGGATTTAACCCTAAAGTTATTCATCTCTTGGATGACAGTACTTATGCCTCTTCAGCAGCTAAAGACTGGCTAGACAGGATGACTACAGTACACAAACACATTATCGACACTCTGAAGAAGATAAACAATAGACAGTTAAACCTCTTCCTTAATAAAGCAAGGAAATTCCAAGTAGGAGACAAGGTTCTTATTGATCAAAGGAACTTAAAGGTTACTTCAGGAAATAATTGAACCTTGACCAACAAATATATTGGTCCCTACCCCATCTCAAGAGTTGTTAATAACCATACATATAATGTAGCTTTGTCACAAAGTATGCGACTTCATAAAGTCATCTATGTCTCACTTCTGAAGCCCTTCCGAGAAAGACTTGAACTCCAGGAAATGAAAATCGATGATAACGATAAATTTTTCTTCGAAGTCGACCATGTGGTTGATTCGAAACAAATCAATAGAGTAGTAAAGTACCAAATCTAATAGCAAAGATATGGTAAAGACAAAGATACTTGGGAACTGATTGGGAACTTGCAAAGATCCCTTGAATCTGTCAGAGAGTTCTATGACTGATATCCGAGGAACCCTTGGGACCCTACGGTCCAATAAGGTACCGATGGCTATGGCTAAGCTACTTAGATGATTTTTTTTGATGTAAGTACCTTTTCCTTACAAAAAGATTTTTCCTATAGGGTTTTGATCTTCATTAAGGTTTTTAATGGCTTACTGATGATGAATAAGTACTCGAAGACACACCAGTCTTACCGATGGCTACAGATGATTAAAAATCTATATGGGACCTTGTATATAAGGTACACTGATATATCAGTAGCCTGTTTTAACTCTTTTGGGTCCGATTATATTACTTACAGTCATAGTTAGCTCTTAGCTTTTTGGTGATTGTCACTAGGTACGAGTACTTTAGAATGGGGAGTAATGTTATGGCTATGGTAAGACTTACCTGCATTGAGGAATACTCACCCTGAATCGTTATATAAGACCAATGCTGATAGACTGGACTGATCACCCATTAGGCTTAGCAGTAGATTCATTTGTTTATCAAATAGGGTAGTGCTAAAGAAGTGTATGTCAAACGTTTTTGGTAAGACCTCCGAGTCTGCAATGCCCTCGGCTTATTAAAACCTAATATATATGCACATGCACTAGTATATAGTATTATCTTGCATCCATACTATTTCTGCATGTTTCTGTTACGTCTAGCTATTACCACGGGTATTGGTATTGATAAGGAATTGCTATGTTGCCAGTCATTTATTCATTTGTTGACTAGTTATGTATAAGTGTACTGAAGTCTATATAAGCACCAGCTGGTGATAGCATAGTTAAAAGAATCAAGATACTAGCAGTATTCTAAGCTCTTTATTACTCTGAAACCTATCGTTTCTTCATTATACCCATGAATCACTCCACTCCACTACACATCCACACCAAGTTATCATCCTTCTGGTCCACTGTATCTACGCCTTCATAGCCATAATACCCATTTCCAGTGTACAGTGAAGCCGAGCCCCTCATGCCTATAACAATGAACTTAAGTTTATATACTGTTAATACTTATCCTAGATATAAGGCAAGGTGTCAAATGGAAAAGTATTCAAGGGGTCAAGATACTACGAATATAATACTATATCTTATAATAAATAGGTAAAGCTCTTACCAACTATCTTCAATGTTAAAGACTAAGTAAAGGCACAGCCTATAGTCAAGACATCAGGGAATATTACTTTGAGTACGATCATAGCAATTAGGTTGCTAAGGTCAAGGTAAGAGATCTACCAATGCTAAGCTATACGGCTTATATTCTTTTAAGAAATTAAAGAATAATAGCTAATAGGCACTCGGGACATATGCTCTAAAAAGGGGAGTACTATTACAGGCATAATCATTCTCATACTATAACATTGTCTTATTTAAGTGTCATCAAAAGGTACTACTAAATATAAAGGCTACCAGTCGGAAGTTTAACTAATCTAATACTAGCCAAGTCTGTGCTAGTAGAACTTCTTCGGTTAAAAAGTAAGTAACTACTAAGATTAGCAATCTTGGTTACTGTTACGGCTAAGGTAAGACTTATAGAGTCGGTTCCAGAAGCACCGCCAGAGACGTATGCTAAGGATGTGACTGATCACCACTAGGCAACGTCCACTGGTAAACGGTGGTTGCCTACTGAAGTGTATGTTGAAGTTACACATGGCCTACCAATATGCGCACATACATCATAGACCTTCCTGATGCATGTTTCTATTACGTTCACCCCTTTCCGGCTACCGCAGACCTTCCTAACGCATGCCTCCATTACGTTCATGCCTTTCCGGCTACCGCAGACCTTCTTAATATATGCCTCCATTACGTTCACGCCTTTCCGGCTACCGTAGACCTTTCTAATGCATGCCTCCATTACGTCCACACCTTTCCAGCTACCGCGGACCTTCCTAATGCATGCTTCTATTACATTCACACCTTTCCTGCTATTACGGACCTTCCTGATACATGTTTTCTATTATGTTTCTCTGCCTGTATACCTTAGCATGTTTATCGTCATGTTACTGTCAATTGACTAGTCATGTATGATGGCCGGAAGTCTATATAAACGAGCTGAACAGTTAGCTAGAAGGAAATCAAGATACAAGCAGTGTTCTAAGTTGAACTCTTACTTAACGCTCTCGCGTAACCTTTTGTCGTCCGCTTCGCTGCCTTCGTGAACCCGGAGTCGCCTCAAGAGTCACTCTCACGAGCCCAGCGATACTTACGCTAACATTATACTGCTCGTACCTTTATCTTTTTTTTTTTCCTCATACCCATTGCCAATAGAGCCCCAGCAATCCCTCTCCTGCCTCTCTCAGCACTCCAACTGCTCCCGAAATGCCCCCCAGGAGTCCAGAGATGCCTTGGAAGAGATGTCGCGATATGACCAGCCCCATCAGATTGATGTCAGATGACCAGCCCAAATTGTCAGATAACCAACTCCATTGGATCGATTCGAGGCAGAAGCCTATGTTAAAAATAGTGGAATTGAGAACTTGAAAACCACAATGTCACGGGAATTGGGTATCCAACTCACTACATTAATTAATCATATGAATGCCATAACCTAGCAAGTCACTACCATCCTACAGCAGCAGCAGAGCCAACCGCCACTACCGAATAATCATGGTCGAAGACCCTCATGTAGCCGTTCGGAGTCCCGCTGCTGTTCAGAGTCCCACTGCCATTCAGAATCCCACCGCCATTCGGAGTCCTGCCGCCATTCGGGGTCCCGCCACTGCTCAGAATCTCGTCGCCGCCGACGCCGCTGACGTCAGTCCCAGAAGCGAATCTGGTAGCCACTGCATCTCCCAAGGTATCCAAAGGAAAGCACGATGAACTAGAAGACTTCTTCTCCATAGAAGAGTATTTTGAGGTATATAATGTTGAAAGTAATAACACTAAGAACAGGATGATCTCCCATTACTTGGATAAATCCGCAAAGACCTAGTGGAGACACCACCGGAATTCTAACGGTCGCTCTCCCGCCTCTACCAGTACTCCAACTGCCCAGCCCCTCCTCACTGATGACGGATGTCGTGATGTCTGGAGATGACCAACCACTGTGAATCGCATATACAGCCCTACTCAGAATTGAGGGGTAGAATTCCTGCTGCTACTCAGGGACCCACCGCCACTCAGACTGGTACTGCCACTCAGAGTCCTGCTGCTACTCAGAAACCCTCCCGCCGCCACTTGGAGTCCTATCGCCACTTGGAAGTCCCGCCATCGATCAGAGTCTCGCTGCTTGGAGTCTCGCTGCTGCCCAGAACCCCGCCACCACTCAGAGTCCCATCGCCATCGCCATCGCCATTCCCACTCAAGGTTCCGCTACCTCTGTTCAAGGTGAAGTAGCCAAAGTGATTCCCTGGAAAGCCAAACAAGCTCAAAAGATCCAGAATACTCGCTAGGCGAAGGATGTCCACTCTCATCCTACCGACGATGTCAAAAGATGGCCAACCCCATCGGGTTACAGACTCAAACAGAATCGAAGGACCACCAAGTCAGCATATCATCTAGGAGCAATTCCTACCCCAAGGTATACCACAGGGTACTTACCTCCCTACACTCGCACAACTAACCTTGTACACTTCACATGTGAGCCTCCCGCTATCAGAAGACCCTTACGCAGCCCCTCAGAGTCCCGCCGCCGCCGCCGCCAGTCCCGCTCAAGGTCCTGCTTACCTCCACCCAAGGTGAAGTAGCCGAAATCATTCTCCGGAAAAGCAGGATGAACTGCCGAAAAAAGCTGCATCCATTGCTACCTACTCCTCTAAGCTCTCCGCCAATAACCGCAAACATCAACTGGTAGAATGACCACCACTGAGAGACCTATCGTCCAATCACCGAGCTTAACATGAATGAGGAAGTCAGCCCATAGCAATTCAGGAAAAATAAGGTAACACTCAAAGCACCATTGGAAGGACCTGTAAACGTACGTCAGGGTGACAGGAGCTCCCTGGAAGGAGTTAAGGTTTTGAATACTGCATTTGTTCTTTCTGGTGTTCAAAATAAATCAGGTAATGTAATTCTTAGTACTGCTTTTGATACGGAATGTTTGGATATTAGTAATAGAGAAGTATTATTGGAATTATCTTGGTTTGGAAGGAAAAGTTGCTCTGTTAATAGCGAAAACCGGTATTTGGTTCATGATTCCCTTGATTTTGTTGTTTCTTATGATGAAATTTTTCTTCCACCTGTTTCTGTTTCTGCCACCTGTTTCTGTTTCGGATTTTAGAAGGAATCGTTAGAAGAAGGCGATGTACTACTAATGATTAATACGAACATTACGAACATTACGCTTAAGTATTCTCTGAGGAGCAAGCAGCCAGACACTCCCGCCGATTCGGGGATCACAAGATCCCACTCAATGACCCTAGTACTGAAGTACCCAATGGCCTGATAATACAAGACTACCCTGAAAGATAAAGCCCTGCAGACGTATCTGGAAAAACATCCACCCACTGGCAAGATCAAGCGTTCAAGACCCACAGCTGGCACCGATACTATCCGTCCGGAAAAAGGATGGCTCACTACATTCATGTGTGGACTAAAGGAGGACTCAATAAGACCACAGTACCGAACCGGCACCCCCTCCCACTTATGCCAGACCTGCAGTGGTGAACACTTCACTTAGTTGCATAAGAACGCCTCATTTAAAATCAGTCAGGCAATGAAAACCTGTTCGAATATACTGACTTGCCTTTTGGAGTTGTCAGGAGATGATAGATGAAAATCGGAAGAATATCGATAGTGTAGTATGACCGTGGAACAGGTCCTACAACTACCACTTGACCACGGGCTAGCCGTACAGAAGACAGTCCTTCTTGGCTATACCATTAATGGCTACAAGCTTAACCATTGCTGACTGGCCAACCACTACACCGTTTCATTAAGAGCTACAGCGCCGAAGCGAAACTGCTTACCTCCCTCATGGATAACGTACAAGGCAACGCACAACAGCAGTCATTCTGTTACGGGCGTGAGGTGCTCGGCTCCGGTGGGCGCTGGAAGGGACCGGATGTTACGGCTACGGTGGGGAAAACGGCGGTGCCGGCGTCGTCCCGGAAGTGTGAATACGGCGGGTCGGAATGGCTACGGAGGTGTATACGGCGGACCGGAAGGGCAGCTACTCGGCGGGGCACGCAGCGGAGCGGAGCGATTCACGGGCGTAATGATGGAACGATAGGTTCAGAGTTATAGAGGACTTAGGACACCGCTTGTGTCTTGATTCTTCTAACTATGCTATCGCCAGCCGGCGCTTATATAGACTTCAGCGCAGCCATACATGAGGAGTCAACAAATGAATAATTGGCTGGCCCCGCGGCGATTCCTTATCAATGCCAATACCCGTGGTAATAGGCACACGTAACGAAAACATGCAAAAATAGTACGGGACAAAGATAACGAATGTACTAATGCATGTGCGTATATAAATAAAGCTTCCGTAATTCGAGTGTATGCATCAAGCTGCATTCCGGATGACACACCCTTCCGTAGTACTGCCCTATCTAAACGATGCGAGAATCAACAGCCAAGCCTAACGGGTGATCAGTCCGGTCAATCAGCGTTGGTCTTATGTTCGATTGCAGGGTCAGCGTTTTCCCCTTGGCGGGTAAGTCTTCACCTTTAGCCGTGGCAGCTAATTAGTAGTGGAACCCTTGCCCCTTGCCACAGTGGTAGGCAAGTTTCCACCTTAGCCGTAACATTACCCCCCGTTTAGGGTACTCGTCCCGAGTAACAATCACCAACAGAAAACCGAACTAATTGGGATTGTGGGTCTCATACTTTGGCTATCGGCGTACCTTATACGCGAGGTAACACACGAGCTGAACCGCAGTTGCCCGTGGCCGATGGTGAGACTGGTGTGTCTTTCACTCTTCATCAGTGAGCCGTTAAAAACCTTCCCGAAGACAAAACCCAGTGGGAAAAAGTCTTCGTAAGGAAAAGGTACTCACGTCAACGAACCATCCGAGTAGCATGGCCGCACAGAATTCCCATTTGTGCGAGATGCTCTGTCCCATGAGCCATCAATGCTTTATTGGACCGTAGGGTCCCGAAGGCTTCCTCGGATGTTGATCGTGGAACTCTCTGACAGATTCCAACGATCTACGAAGATTCTCAACCGTTTCCCAAATCTCGTCATCTCTGCCATAGTTCGGTCATGGAAGATGTGGAGATACTATTTGGGAGTCTGTATTACACACTCTCTGCAATACCAGACGTTGCGCGTCAGAGACTCTGTCGGTCTGGGGGTGGTAAGTGGTACAGAGTTGGAGTTCTGTAATGTCTTGTCGAAGGGCTGAGGCGAATTGTGGTCCACGTTCAGAGGTGATGTGGCGGGTAGACCAAATTGCCTGAGGACGTCATTGAAGGCGTTGGCGACGTCTCGAGTTGTCCAAGTGTTTTTTGCCGGTGTATAGTGCAGCGCTGCATTTCGGTGAACCGGTTTGTGACAACTGAAATAGCGTTAAAGCCCTTGGTAGTTCTCCAACAAAGTCCATAGCTATCTCCTCAAGGCTTCCTACTAGTAGGCGTTGGCATAAGTCTTTTCAGCCGTCCTAGTAGAAGTTCCGAGAGAGGAGTTCGATGCACACCCCAGTGTCGAGCCACGTTACTGTCGTGGCGTTGTCATTGTCGTAATGACTTGCAGTCAATACTATTCGGGTACCTAGCCCGTCATCGTTCCTCACCCATTCGTCACCGTTGACCCCCGGGATATCAGTCCACACGTCTTGCACTTCACCAGTCCGAGAGGGAGCGTCCGCTTTGCCGTTAGGCTGACTTAATCGAATTCGGAGAGTTTCTGGCTCCCGTTGGATTGCTGGTTGTTGAGGCGTTGTTTGGTGGTGAAGTGCGTGGTCAGTGAAGACGGTGAACTTAGTTCCCAATAACTCTATCCTCCATTTGTACAATCAAGGATTGCCAAGAGTTCGTTATCGTGGATAGAGTAGTTTCGTTCGGCAGGGGTCAGTATTCGGGAGTGGTACTCGCAGGGGTGAAGGGTGGTAACGTCATTCTTAAGCTCAAGACGCCAGCGAGTGCCTGGTCTGAGCGGTCGGTTTCACAATCGTAGGCAGGGATCGATCGAACTGTCGCAGTATGGGGGCACTGATGAACTTGTCTTGGAGTTCCGTAAAAGCAGCTTGCTGCTCTGCCCCCCTAAATAAAGGGTATGTCTCCGGTCAAGGCTTGTAAGCGGTCGGGTTGTAACGGAGTAAAATAAGTCGGCGGTAGTAGTTGAAGACGAATCGGCGGCAGCAGTTTGCAAAGCCTAGGAGGCTTGCACCTTCTTTTATCGGCTGTGGCCAGTCGCGAATGGTAGGGAGTTTGGTCGGGTGCATCTTAATCTCGAGGCCATCAATAAAATGACCAAGGAACATGGTTTCGTGCACATGGAACTCGCACCGCGAGCCCATGTTTGCTCAATCTTGGCAAGCACTTTTCCACTATCCTTTTATGGTCTCGTTCGGACTTGCCTTCATAGATTAAGAGTCCAGGTACCAAACAACTCTACCGATGCAAGTGGGGATCTCATCCATCATTTCTTCAAAGGAAGCAGGTGTGATGAGTCCGAGAGGTATGACTGGGTACTTTTCAATAAGCCTTTGGATGTGCTTGACAGCCGCCGTTCGTCGCCTGACTTAATTCACATGGGGTTGTAGCCGTTATCGAGATCGAGTTTGATAAACCATTTACCGCTTTGGGTCTTCTTTGAGGAGTTCCGACGTTAAGGGCAAAGGGTGTTTGTTCGGAGTGGTGAGTTCGTTTAGTGCCCTTATAATCAATGCACGGTCGGAGGGACCCATCTATCTTCTGAAAAAAAAAATCGGTGAAGCTGCTTCTGACCTTGACCTTCGTATCTTCCCTGCTGGTAGATGTTCGACGATATACCTCGAAAGAGCCTCATCTTCTTCCCAGGTACACTGGACCATGGGGAGGCTTCGCATCAAAAGGGATTCTCGAAAGGGATTTCATGATCCCAGCTTTGGTGAGGAGGTAAGCGGCATACCTGTTCCTCAAGAAAAAACATTAACGTATCGCGAGTGCTAGTGCTCGCGTGCATCAATCAACGAAATATCACCCTTTTCAAGGGTATCATCAGAAAGAACATAAAGCAACTCAATCGTGAGTGCAAGGACCATCAAACATGCGATGATGCATTCGCCGATATTCATAACTTCGGCTCAAACTCAAAGACAAATTTCTTACTCCCTTGATGAGAGTTCAAAACAAAAGACGAAACAAAGTCAACAGAGACTTATCAGACTTTTCCGGAACGCCATTGACTTCGGACACAATTAATGATGCATCCGCCGATATCCATAATTTTGGCGTCAAAATCGAAAACAAATTCCTTAACCGTCTGGCGGGAGTTCAGAACAGAAGGCGACATAAAAACAACGAATGCCTTATCAGATTTTCCCGGAATGCCAATAGAAGGCACATAATCCCAAGCGGAGGAAACAGAATCGGGAACCGGGACGCCAGAAAACGAAAGCGAAAACGAAAACGAAAACGAAAACGAAGGATTCACAAGAATCATGATCATCGGAGGTCTTGCTTGTGGCCTCATCTTCAACTCCTTACCCAGTCTGCCAAGGAAACAATCGGCGCAGGGGTCGCACGGTCCACTATAGCCCTAACGGTCTTCCCAGTTTTGAATTTTACCTCGCAACTGAGAAGGTCGCTATGACGGGGAGTCCTACACGCTGAGCAGGGTCCCCATCCACTCCAAGTTAGACAGTTCAGTGATCCTCTCGGATCCGTCGACGGCCTATGAGGTGGCCAGAATCTGTCTTCGTCTTCTTTGGGCTAGTCGAGAGAGTGGATTCGTGACTCCGGGGCGTTTTACTTCCCCTTTGTCTTCCTTCTTTGGCTTCGGTTGGGTTTCCACCACTTCTTTTCGCAGCATGACGTCATCTTGTACCTGATGCATCGGTTGCCTTTTCGTCTGAATCAGTTCTTCAGGTATGTCATCGCTCTTCTTGTTCTTCGGAGGTGGAGGTGGCTGTATCGTAGAGCTGCTGCTGACGGAGGTGATGTTTGTCATGGTGGTGGAGGGAGTGAAGCGCTTATTCCCAGGCTTTTCCCAGGGCGTCGGCAATGGAAACTTCCATTGGTTCTAGTTGCTTCGACAATCAGGATGACCCACTAGAAGGTTCCGGACATCTTCCGAATGCTGGCGGAGACGTCGGAAATGAGAACAGGGTCGGGGGTCTTTGCCACGTCATTGTACTAATACTTCGTCGATTTCAGTTAAGAAATCCTGCATCCTACCCTACTGCTTGCGTCCAAATGTTTCGAGCAACCTCAGCAATGGCTGAGGAGTCCTGGAAGGTCATACGCAGTAGGGTGAGGTCGTGGCATATCACGCTGAGGGGTTCCGACGGACAAAGGTGAGGGCAGGGCCCTTCAAGCGAGAGGTTTCATCGTCGGCAGTGATTCGCGAACTCCTGATCCATCGTTGGACCAGGAAGGAAAATTGTCAAGCTCTTTTTTCATCCCCATCAAACTTTTCTGGAGGGGGGAATTTTCGCAGGAGGCGGAGGAGGCGAGAAAGGCCCCTCGGCATCAACTGACTCATGGGGGTAACGAGGAGGCGTCGAATCTCGGGCTCGGCGGGAGCCGCGAAGAGAGAAACGAGGAGGAAGAAGGCCCCACGGCAATACCTGACTCATGGGGATAACGAGAAGGCGGAGGAGGAGAGAAAGGTCCTACGGCAGTGCTTGGCTCGTGGGGAAAACGAAGAGGCGTAGGGTCTCGTACTCGACGAGAACCGCAAGGCAGGGCACGAGGAGGAGGAGTACCCGCACCATCAATACCCGGCGGAGGAGGTCCTCCGGGATCAGGTTTTGGTGCGCCGTGCGATTTGCCGACTCGGGTCGGGGAAATTTGCAGGTTGCGGAGGAAACCGCACCATCAGTACCCGGCGGAGGAGACACTTCGGAGGAGAGCCTTTCGGACCTGGGTAGGCCAAGGAGACTGCGCTTGCTGTCGTCGTTGCGGAGTCGGTACTGGCTGGAATGCTAGCTGCTGCAATATTTGACCACGCATCTTTGCCAGTAGCTGGGCAACGTGGGTTATCGTGTTTGCAGTTCTTGCTGGCTCTGAGAGAGAGGGGTGGATACATTACCTGGAAACGCTTGCTCGTCACGGAGGTTGGCGACATCTCCGGGGAGAGGTCCTTGAGGAAGAGGAGGCAGCGGATGAGCCTTCCGGTACCGACATTGTGGAGGCGGGGTGGTAGGTGAAGGAGGAGCGGTGTAATGTTACGGGCGTGAGGTGCTCGGCTCCGGTGGGCGCTGGAAGGGACCGGATGTTACGGCTACGGTGGGGAAAACGGCGGTGCCGGCGTCGTCCCGGAAGTGTGAATACGGCGGGTCGGAATGGCTACGGAGGTGTATACGGCGGACCGGAAGGGCAGCTACTCGGCGGGGGCACGCAGCGGAGCGGAGCGATTCACGGGCGTAATGATGGAACGATAGGTTCAGAGTTATAGAGGACTTAGGACACCGCTTGTGTCTTGATTCTTCTAACTATGCTATCGCCAGCCGGCGCTTATATAGACTTCAGCGCAGCCATACATGAGGAGTCAACAAATGAATAATTGGCTGGCCCCGCGGCGATTCCTTATCAATGCCAATACCCGTGGTAATAGGCACACGTAACGAAAACATGCAAAAATAGTACGGGACAAAGATAACGAATGTACTAATGCATGTGCGTATATAAATAAAGCTTCCGTAATTCGAGTGTATGCATCAAGCTGCATTCCGGATGACACACCCTTCCGTAGTACTGCCCTATCTAAACGATGCGAGAATCAACAGCCAAGCCTAACGGGTGATCAGTCCGGTCAATCAGCGTTGGTCTTATGTTCGATTGCAGGGTCAGCGTTTTCCCCTTGGCGGGTAAGTCTTCACCTTTAGCCGTGGCAGCTAATTAGTAGTGGAACCCTTGCCCCTTGCCACAGTGGTAGGCAAGTTTCCACCTTAGCCGTAACACATTCGATGAACTCAAGCAAGCATTTCTATTCGCCCTAGTACTCCGCTTATGGGATAAAACCCTGAAGGCGATTATGGGATAGAACCTTAAAGACGATTATGGAAACTGATGCATCAGTACTCTGCCCAATGGATAGAACCCTGAGGACGATCATGGGATAGAACCCTGAAGATGATTATGGAAATCGGTGCATCTTACTAAGCTCTTGCCAGCACTCTCTCCAACACCATAAGGAGAACGGAACTACAACACTATACCAAGTCAACATCTACTCACGAGCCCTCAACGCAGGCAAATGAAATTACCCTATCCGAGCTATTGGCGATCGTCGACTACTTCAAGAAATGGTACACTTGCCTACAGGGCATACACATCGACATCTATACCAATTACTATGGTCTCAAATACGTCATTACTAAGCAGAAGCTCAACTCCCAGCAAGCAAACTAGCATATAAAGATGTGCGAACCAGACTGTACTATCACCTATCGCAAAGCGATAATGGGAAGGCTGACGCTATATCACATCGATCTGGTAATAAACCGGCAGGTCTGGAAATCCAGCTCTTAAAAGATGGGCAACTACTCACCAACAGCGACCCCATTGAGGAAGACTCAGAGGTCATGAGCCACTGGGGGGTGCATCGCACCCAAGAAGTGATATTAAGGAACCCCTACCAGAATAGATAGAGAGAAGCTACGCAAACATATGTTGCCAAAAGGCGAAAAGCTAACCGATATGCCTGCCAAACCCAATGCCAATGCTAAACTGGAGTCAGATCTGTTACTCGGTTCGATGCCTCACTGCAATAATTCACCAGCCAGAAAATGGCTCATAGGCCTGGCCAGCCTATGTGAGTGAAAGGCGTGTGGCACTGACTGCATACAGACACACGGCTCCAACTGCACACGGCACCGACCGTATACACACACACACACGCAGCACTGACTACATACATGCATATAGCACCTCGAAAATGTCAACCCACGGCTGTACACTCTTCGAAAGCCTATACGGATTCAACCCCAAAAATAATACACGTCTCGGATAACCGCGCTTCACCTCGCCGGCAGCAGAGGACTGGCTAAGTCGCGCAACAACCGAACTCGAACTGCCTCAGAGCATGCGACTACACAGAATTATACATATCAGCCTCCTCAAGCCCTTCCAAACCCGAGATGACAATACAGACCTTGACGGTAATGAACAAGAACTCTGCTATGACATCGACCATACTGTCGACAGCCGCAAGGTCCGGGACTAAGTCAAATATCGAATCCCTTGGCAGGGGTATAATGAAGATGGTATACAGGAGCCAATTGGTAACCTACATCGTCCGCTGGAATCCATTATGGAATTCTATGCAAGTCACCCACAAAAGCCTAAAGACCCTGCTTTACAGGCATTGTAATATATTATTTGGTACTACCGAGGTCTAGCTAGCAAAGCTACAACCTCACGTAGGTGTTATACCTTCCACGCTCTCAAGGGTTTCCTACAGAGTTTTACTTGAGAAGTGGTTTAATGGCTAATACTGAATTTAAGTGCAGAATACACTAGTCTTACCATCGGCCATTATACCTACAATGAATCACTAGTACTCTGCACATAGGGTACGCTGACACTCTTAGACATACAAAAGCATACACTGACCCCACCGAATAGATTTTCGGATTTTTAGAAGCTTTTCGGGGCAAAAAAGCTCTAAAACGGGGAGTAATGTTACGGCTAAGGTAAGACTTACAGAGTCGGTTCCGGAAGCACCGCCAGAGACGTATGCTAAAGATATGACTGATCACCACTAGGCAACATCCACTGGTAAACGGCGGTTGCCTACTGAAGTGTGTGTTGAAGTTACACATGGCCTATCAATATGCGCACAGGCATCACAGACCTTCCTGATGCATGTTTCTATTACGTTCACACCTTTCCGGCTACCGCAGATCTTCCTAACGCATGTCTCCATTACGTTCATGCCTTTCCGGCTACCGCAGACCTTCTTAATGTATGCCTCCATTACATTCACGCCTTTCCGGCTACCACAGACCTTCCTAATGCATGCCTCCATTACGTCCACGCCTTTCCAGCTACCGCGGACCTTCTTAATGCATGCTTCTATTACATTCATGCCTTTCCTGCTATTACGGACCTTCCTGATGCGTGTTTTCTGTTACGTTTCTCTGCCTGTATACCTTAGCATGTTTATCGTCATCTTACTGTCGATTGACTAGTCATGTATGAAGGCCAGAAGTCTATATAAACGAGCTGAACAGTTAGCTAGAAGGAAATCAAGACACAAGCAGTGTTCTAAGTTGAACTCTCACTTAACGCTCTTGCGTAACCTTTTGTCGTCCACTTCGCTGCCTTGGTGAACCTAGAGTCGCCTCAAGAGTCACTCTCACGAGCCCAGTAACGCCTACGCTAACAGTTACTATTGTACTATTCGTTATACGATAACCTTTTCTTATTTTCTTATATTATCTATCTTTTTATAGGGATCAGAGTTATGATGGTATTTTTAGATAGAGGCTTGCATTAGAGGTTTCAACTTGTTCTCATATTTGTTGTTTTAGAAGTTATTGTAAGAGTTGCTCAGAAAGAAAAGCTGTCACTTAGCTTTTTTCAGGGTCTAGCTTGATCACCAGAATCCATTTAAGCTGAATTTGTTAACAGCTTTGAAGAACTATATTTTATATAAATAGAAGCCTGACTCACCAGAGTTAGAAGAGCAAGGACCTAGAACTTAACTCTAACAAATATAAAACTTTTTTACTACCTTAAGTACTTTATTTTCTATAACTTATATTTAATTATATTTCACATTGCACTTAGTTATTTAGTAAATGGCTTACTCCCAATATACTCTATAACACTGTAGCTAAAAGGGCTACTCCAATTTTTTTTTTTTTTTTTTAATTTTATTACTCATATACTGCCCTATAAGCTATGATAAGGTATATATAAACTAGCACTAAAAAGACTAACTAAAAACTAAGTAAAAGTATTGCCTACTTATCTTCTAAAATATAGGTTGAACAATATTTAGTGCCTGTTTCCTTTCTTTATCTATCTCATACATACATGTCTTTAACCACTTCTCTCTGAGCTTCACTTTTTCAATATAGCTAAAGGGTAAGGTTAGGCAGTAAAAGTTGGGCATTTTTATAGTCCAGTAAGACATACAACTTGGTATCCCTGCCATAACATGCAATCTTACTCCAATTATTTTCAAACCAGCCTCTAATAAAAGCCCTACATCTCATCTATATTTTTATGTAAAAAAATAATATATTTTGTACTCTAAATCTTGCTATATTTATAGTAAAAGATACCGAGTTTTGAGTAAATTTTCATACTAGTAGGCTATCTCTGTCATATTTTTGCCATGCTATAGCTTAGCAGCAATAGCCAAAAAACTCTATAGAAGATAGACTCAGTAGTTTTCAGAATAGTTTATGCTAAAAAGATATGACTTTTCATCAATAAACTATCCCAATTCAGATGACTTTTCATTGACAGCCTATACAAATTTTTACTCTAACATTATATATTACTATACTTCTCATCACAAACTTTCAGCAACTACAACTATCCTAACTACCTTATTTACTAATAATCCCAATTAGCAATATACATTTTTTATATATTTAATATGCTGAAAATAATATATATTCTCATATATGAAGTGATCATTTCTAATGAATTCAATATACCAAAAAGAACCTATTTTCTATATGTTTAAAGAGCTTATATATATGTAACGAACCAACCTCTACCACGGCCGAAATACTACTCCCGCACGTGACACGCGAGACCCGAGGCCCCGAGACCCTGCCACAGCCCGAACTCCTGCCGAGCCGCCGCGTAGCGGCAGTACCTGAAAGCTCCGACCCTCGCCGCCCGCCCTGAGTCCTTACGCACAGCAGCCGCTTGCATCCCGGTCGCTGCCCGTATGTTCCTGCATATTCCCTGCCACAGCCCGAACTCCTGCCGAGCCGCCGCGTAGCGGCAGTGCCTGAAAGCTCCGACCCTCGCCGCCCGCCCGAGTCCTTACGCACAGCAGCCGCTTGCATCCCGGTCGCTGCCCGTATGTTCCTGCATATTCTCTTGTATCCATGATTCGTCCAGAATGTTCTCCTGCATTAGCTCGAAGTTTCTCCCGCGCTAGTTTGTTCTTCTGCCAAGTTTCTGGGCTCGTTTGATTCTCTTGTATCTAGAAGGTTCTTCTGCCAAGATTCCTGGGCTCTCCATAAAGGAGGCTCATCCCCACGTCCCTCTCTGCTCCTCACGTAACAACTTGTATCCACACTCAGGCTGTACGTAATTCTGCATACATCTCTCTACATCATATAGCGCCGACTGTCTCTACCCGCCGTGAACTCCGCTGCCTCCCTGGCACGCGCTGCCTCCCTGGCACGCGCTGCCTACCCTGTATCTCGACCCCGGCCCTGACCCGTTCTTTACACTTTGTTACGTCGCACCAATCGGTCGCCGCTATGTCTGGAACCCCAGGAATCGCCAGCAACCCAACCGGTAACCCCCCCGCCACAGCAGCACAAATCACGACTGCCTGGAGAGCCCTGTGCGCCACCATCACTACCACCCCCCTGGTCCCTGACGACTCCCCGACTATTCCCGTTGGCACTCCTGGAGAGTTTGTATCCTACATCTGCTCAGCCCACGGTAGTGGAATGATCTCAGCAATCCAAGGAGTTGCAGCAAACTTCAATATACCTGAGCACGGCACCACTAAGGTAGCCGAAACCTTGTGGAAGTACTATTACCAAGGCTTCCGTTACGGCGTCCAGCAACGACTCAATGCCATCTCAGCACAAACAGTAACTCAGGGAAGTACTACCCAACTAACGGAAAGTTCCAAGGCCCCGAAATTACACCTCGTCTTCAACACCGACCCATCCCGCTATGACAGTGACACCAAGGAACTCTCCTACGCCGCCTCTATCACCAAACCCACTGCCCCTCACCCTTCACAGGCCCCCGGAGGAACTGTCCCACTGGACCTCTCAGCAGCTCAAACCCAGATCAGCCGGAAGCGAGGACCCCTCTCAGATGAAGAAAAAAAGAGGCGACGGGAAAATAATTTGTGCATGTACTGCGGACAACCGGGGCATTGGGCCACCAATTGCCCTCTTCGAGGAAAAACCCAAATGATTAGAACCGCCAACACTGATACCCCTGGTCCCCCCGCCAACGCTACCCCCCTCCACGTCACCCCTGAGCCAAAAAACTAGTACCCTCTTCAGCACATGATGGCCGTCTGAAGAGTGCCAGGATGCTACCTGGTGCCATCTATCCTGAACCTGTCCCTGCTCCTGCCGTTGTCTCTGCCGTTGTTTCTGCTTCTGCCTCCGCTCCTGCTTCGTGCTCTGTCTCTGCCTTGTGCTCTGCTTCTCCTTTGTGTTCTGTTAATCGTTTTTGCCTTTTGGAGGAAGTACTGATGGAAGGAACTGGTAATAAGGAATTGGGAATCTCAAGGAAGGCTAGGAAAAGGAGGAACCAGAGGAATCGCCTTCGTCATTGCATTTCATCTATTTCTATTTCCGGAGACCTAGGAGGAGAAGACCCTTTGATTCTGTCCTGTGTTGTCAATGATTCTATCAAATCTACCTGTATGATAGACTCGGGAGCTACCTCCCAGTTTATTGACCGAGACCTTGCTATAACCCTGAACCTGCCTATGACCCTGAAACCTAGACCCGAGAAGCTAACGGTGGTAGATGGACGAGCCTCTATCGCCGGAGATATCACACATACCTGCACCCTGAAGCTAGCCATAGACCAACACGAAGAAGAACTCACCTTCCAGGTAACCAAGCTGGGAGGATGGAACATGATCTTGGGCAGGACCTGGCTACGGCGGCATAACCCCGTCATCGATTGGGAAAAGAACACTATCCTATTGGCTTCCGGTTACTGTCAAGCCCACTGCTTACCTACCAGGCAAAAGACCCCCCTATCCAGACAACACAACACAGAATCGCCATGGTATCCCGCGCCGCCATTAAGATAGCCTCATCACAACCCGGCAGTCAGATTAGCATCATCGCCGCGGCTCCAGTAGTCGAACCTAGCAACAAACCCGCCAATGAATTAGTGCCCTCCGAATACCACGACTTTCTACCCCTCTTCAGCAAGAAGGAAGCGGACATACTTCCACCCCACCGGTACGTAGACCACGAGATACCCCTGGAAGAGGGGACTAAGCCACCATTTGGACGAATGTACTCTATGTCAGACTCAGAATTACAGGAGGTCCGTCGCTGGCTAGACGAAAACCTGGCCAAATCCTTTATTCGACCGTCCTCCTCCTCAGCCGCCTCACCCATCTTATTTGTCAAGAAGAAGGATGGATCACTCCGCCTCTGCGTTGACTACCGAGCCTTGAACGACATCACCAAGAAGGATCGATACCCATTGCCTAGAATTGAAGAGACCCTGAACCAGGTCAGAGGAGCACGAATCTTCACTCGACTAGACCTCCGCTCTGCCTTCAACCTCATTCGAATCAAGGAAGGCGATGAGTGGAAAACGGCTTTCCGGACTCGGTATGGACTGTTTGAATTTCTCGTCATGCCCTTTGGACTCACCAACGCCCCAGCAACATGTCAACGATTCGTGAATGACACCTTGAGGGAATACCTCGACGTCTTTTGCTGTGTATACCTTGACGACATCCTGATATACTCCAAGAACAAGAGTGAGCATAGGAACCAGGTACGGAAAGTGCTAGCCAAACTCCAGGAAGCCGGACTCTTTGTTAAACCGGAAAAGTGCGAATTCTCTGTCACAGAAACGTGTTTTCTAGGATTTATCATCTCCGAACAAGGTATCAGAATGGACCCCGCGAAGGTTTCAGCCATCACTGAATGGGAAACACCCAACTCTACCAAAGACCTTCAATGCTTCCTAGGGTTCGCGAACTTCTACCGAAGGTTTATTCACCAGTACTCAGCAATTTGCCAACCCTTCTTCAACCTGCTGAGAAAAGGAACCGAGTTCAAGTGGAATGAAGAATGTAGCCAGGTATTCGAGAAACTGAAGGAAGCCTTCACCTCCGCACCCATATTACGGCACTTTGAACCTGAACTAGAAACAATCCTGGAAACCGATGCCTCCGACCATACCACATCCGGAATCCTGTCACAAAAATTCCCCGAGAACGGCAAAATGGTACTGCACCCAGTTGCCTTTATGAGTAAGAAAATGTCACCAGCAGAGAGCAACTACGGAATTGGAGATAAGGAAACTATTGGCCATCGTACAAGCAGTCAACGAGTGGCACATATACCTACATGCACTACCGCAGCCATTCACCATCATTACCGACCACCATAACCTAGAGACGTTTAAGTCCAAGACCCTGTTAAACCGTCGCCAAGCCCGATGGGCAGGAGAGCTCGCCCAATACGACTTTAGGATTACCTTCCGGCCCGGAGATAAGAATGGGAAGGCTGATGCACTCACAAGACGATCTGGAGATCTCCCTAGGAAGGGGATAATCGTGCTAGGCCAATACAAGAAGTCATCCCAGGCGAAAAATTCTCCTCCCTCTCCTTGAACGCTATGGTAATTAGTCATGAAGCCGAGATCCAGACCCTGACCCAAACCGACTCCTTCGCCAGGACATACGGAAGGCACTAGAAAAAGGAGAAAAACGACATCCTAAGGTCCCTCTGGGAGAATGCGACTTCAAGGACGGTGTCTTATACATCTACGGACTGGTATACATCCCTGACAACCTCGAACTACGAACCAAGATTATTCGTACCTGTCACGACCACCCCGCAGCAGGACACCCAGGGCAAGCTTCGACATATGAGATTTTGTCCCGAAACTACTACTGGCCTGGCATGCGTACAACCATAGCCCGCTACATCCGGAACTGTGATACCTGCTCCCGTATCAAACCTGTTCGCCATGCACCCTACGGACTCCTGAAACCCTTAGAAGTACCTCAACGAAGGTGGAATTCCCTGTCCATGGACTTCATCACCGGACTACCTGAGTCTAATGGTAAGGATGCGATCTTAGTTGTGGTGGACCGCCTCACGAAAATGGCGCATTACCTCGCTACCCGGTCCGATGCCAACTCCAAGGATACCGCCCAGCTCTTTTTCGATCACGTGTTCAGACTACATGGCTTGCCAGAATCCATTGTCTCCGATAGGGGTACCCAGTTCACCTCCGAATTCTCCAGAACCCTCTGCGAACTTCTCGGAATCCAACAGAAACTCTCAACCAGCTTCCACCCCCAGACCGATGGACAAACCGAGCGAGTCAACGCGATCCTGGAACAGTACCTGCGGGGATACTGCAACTACCAACAGGACAACTGGGCTGACCTTCTCACCTTGGCCGAATTCGCATACAACAATACCCTGTCCTCAACCACGGGAGTAACCCCCTTCTTCGCCAATTATGGTTACCATCCGCGCTACACCCTGCTCCCCAAGCCCAACGCCAAGTTACCCAGCCTTCCGGTCCTTCAGGAGTATGCTGACCGCCTACAGGCCCTCGAGGAGTACCTGCGAACTGAAATCAAGTGGGCACAAGCTGTACAGGCTGAAAACTCTGACCGGCATCGCCTGCCCGCACCCAAGTATGACGTCGGTGATGAGGTCTGGTTACTTCGACGAAACCTGCGTACCACGCGACCCTCTGGAAAGCTTGACTATAAGAGATTGGGAAGGTTCAAGATCCAAGAGAAGATTTCCTCCCATGCGTTTAGGCTCGAACTCCCCCCCTCAATGAAGGTCCATCCCGTGTTTCACACCTCCCTGCTTGAACCTGTCGCCACCGACCCCCTCCCTGGCCAGACCCAAGAACCGCCACCCCCCGTCATTGTCGAAGACGAAGAGGAGTACGAAGTTGAAGAAATCCTTGACTCCCGCCGAAGGTACAACAAGCTGGAATACCTCGTTCGCTGGACTGGTTACGACCACCCCACCTGGGAACCTGCAGAGTTGTGTGCTAACGCCCCCTTGTTGGTCCAACGTTTCCACGACTCCTACCCTGCAAAACCTCGACCACGACCCCCACCGAGACGAGTAGCACATACGAAGACCTAGTACCCCAGTACCTCGACCCTGAAGTTCGCTGGAGCTCTCCCTTTAGAAGAGAGGCTACTGTAACGAACCAACCTCCACCACGGCCGAAATACTACTCCCGCACGTGACACGCGAGACCCGAGGCCCCGAGACCCTGCCACAGCCCGAACTCCTGCCGAGCCGCCGCGTAGCGGCAGTACCTGAAAGCTCCGACCCTCGCCGCCCGCCCTGAGTCCTTACGCACAGCAGCCGCTTGCATCCCGGTCGCTGCCCGTATGTTCCTGCATATTCCCTGCCACAGCCCGAACTCCTGCCGAGCCGCCGCGTAGCGGCAGTGCCTGAAAGCTCCGACCCTCGCCGCCCGCCCCGAGTCCTTACGCACAGCAGCCGCTTGCATCCCGGTCGCTGCCCGTATGTTCCTGCATATTCTCTTGTATCCATGATTCGTCCAGAATGTTCTCCTGCATTAGCTCGAAGTTTCTCCCGCGCTAGTTTGTTCTTCTGCCAAGTTTCTGGGCTCGTTTGATTCTCTTGTATCTAGAAGGTTCTTCTGCCAAGATTCCTGGGCTCTCCATAAAGGAGGCTCATCCCCACGTCCCTCTCTGCTCCTCACGTAACAACTTGTATCCACACTCAGGCTGTACGTAATTCTGCATACATCTCTCTACATCATATAGCGCCGACTGTCTCTACCCGCCGTGAACTCCGCTGCCTCCCTGGCACGCGCTGCCTCCCTGGCACGCGCTGCCTACCCTGTATCTCGACCCCGGCCCTGACCCGTTCTTTACAATATAGCATAGTTAATATATAGAAAATGACCTATTTTCTTTATATATGATAAGACTATATAATATGTATAAAATAGTCGATTTTCCAAATACACTATAAGAGCTTTTGTACTATATTTACTATTATAGATTCACTACAACTGTAGGGCAAGCAGTTGGTAAATGTGTGTATAGTATATACATATGTAATGGAGGTAATATATAACAGCTGGGTACTAGCATCGTAGTTATAAAATATAGTATATGAGCTATGCAAAGGACTAGCGAGTATTACTAGTTAAGTGTTTTTTTGGCCTAGCAGATGGTAACTCTCTGCATTTACTATCATTCATTACATTTAGCATGTATAAAATAGTTTATTTTATACATGTGTGAGGAGTCCATTTAATGTATGCAAAATGACCTATTTTCTACATATGCAATAAGGATATTTTCGATATATTTACTATATGTAAGATGGTTTCTTTTCTATATGCACAGCAAGAGTATTTTCAATATATTTACTATATACAAAATAGTCTGTTTTCTATATGTGTAGCAAAAGCATTTCCAATAGTCTATTTTCTACATGCACAGTAAGGACATTTGCAATATATTTACTATGTACAAAATGGACTATTTTCTATAAGCATGGTGAGGGCATTTTTAACTATGTATAAAATGGTCTATTTTCCACATGCACAGTGAGGGCATTTCCAATATATTTACTATATACAAAATGGTCTATATTCCATATACATAGTGAGAGCATTTCCGACGTATTTACTATATGCAAAATAGTTTCCTTTCTACAGATGCAGTGAAGGTATTTCTAATATATTTACTATATACAAAATGGTCTGTTTTCTATATATATAGTGAAGGCATTTCAGACATACTTACTATGTGCAAAACGGGCTACTTTCTATATGTATGGTAAGAGTATTTTTAACGTATTTACTATGCACAAAATAGTTTATTTTCCAAAATGGTCTATGATAAGGGCATTCAATTGTGATATGTTTACCATCTTTATTTTCAACATGCGCAACGAGAGTATTTGTGATGTATTTATCATGCATACTATTTTACCTACCCTTAACAAACTAGGGCCAGCTTCATACCTGACATCATATAGGTGTAGTAAGCTGGTTGTTACGAGGTATATTGGGGTAAGCTATCTATTAAATAACTAAGTGCAATATGAAATATGACTAAATATAAGTCACGAAAAATAAAGTAGTTAAGGTTGTAAGAAAGCTTTATATTTGTTAGGAGTGAGTTCCGGGTCCTTGCTCTTCTAACTCCAGTAGGTCAAGCTTCTATTTATACAAAATATAGTTTTTTAAAGCTGTTAACAAATTCAGCTTGAACAGATTCTGGAGATCAAGCCAGGCCCTGAAAAAAGCCAAGTGACAGCCTTTCTTTTTGACTAACCTTTATAATAAATTTTAGAACAACAAACATAAGAACTTGAAACCTCTAATGCAAGCCTCTATCTAAAAATACTATTATAATTCCAATTCCTATACAAAGATCAATAATATAAGAAAATAAAAAAAGGTTATTATATAATAAATAGTATAACAGGAGCTGCCAGAAGAGTTAGTAACCAAGATTGCTAATCTTAGTAGTTACTTACTTCTTAATCGAAGAAGTTCCACTGCTATAGATCTGACTAGTATTGGGTTAGCTAAATCTTCAACTAGTAGGCTTTATAGTTGGTAGTATCTTTTGACGACACTTAAACAAGACAGTATTATAGCATGAGAATGATTATGCCTGTAACAGTACTCTCCTTCTTAGAGCATACATCTTAAGAGTCTATTAGCTATTACTCTTTAGTTTCTTAAAAGAATATAAGCCATACAGCTTAGCATCAGTAGATCTCTTACTCTAACCTTCACAACTTAATTGCTATGATCGTAATCAAGGTAACATTCTGTGATATTATGACTATAAGCTATGTCTCTACTTAGTCTTTAATATTAAAGATAGTTGGTAAGAGCTTTACCTATTTATCATAAGATATACTACTATATTTATAGTATCTTTACTCCTGAAACACTTTTCTGTTTGATATCTTAGCTTGTATTCAGGATAAGTATTAATACTAAACGAACTTAAGTTTGTAGGTTAAGTCTATACCATAACTTGATGATAGATATATCTATACTTTAGGTTAGTAACTTGACTGTATTTCTAACTTCTCTTTTTCTTTCTTCTTCATTAACTTAATTCGGCTTGTTTTTCTTTATTAGGGTATCATTCATAGAATTCTTTAAGTGCATCTACTAGTGATTCATCATCTATTAATAGTTTACCTAGGCTTTCTCATGTTGCCTCCTTGGGCCTATAATCTTCCTACTGTATAAGGTATTCTAGTATCTTCTTAGTACTATTGTATCATATATCAGTGATGGAGGCTATGAAGTATTCTTACTCACCTTCTTATATTAGTGGGATGGTTGGTCAGGTAGAGAGTTGAGAGTAGATGTTTTGAATAGTTTGAGTAGTAAAACATAAAAGATAGGGTATATTTTCAAATTGTATAGTAACTTAAGCTTGAAGGAACAGTTGCCTATTGTTTTTTCAATAGTAAAGAGTCCAATCAACTTAGTATTGAGTTTCTTAGAAGGTCTTTGAGTTAGAATGTTTTTAGTATTAAGTATGACTTTATCTCCTTCTTTGAAGTTTGGCTGTTGGGTATGATATTAGTCGTATCACTTAGCTGCTTATTCAATTGATTTATTTAGTTCCTTGCAAATCCATTCCCATTCTTCTATGAGTTCTCCTGAGAGTACATTGAGGGCCTACTACTAATTGATAGTATCAACAAGGGGGTGAAAGCTGTAGTTGGTAAAGAAAGGTAAGGTCTTGGTAAAGCTATATTATACATTATTATATGCGAACTCTGCGAGGAGTAAGAGTTGATTCCAATTATCTTAGTAGTAGGTAACATAGTTATGGAAGTATCTTTCGAGAGTTTGATTAACTCTTTCAGTTTGTCTATTAGTTTCCGAGTATACAGTTATACTCATATTTAGGTTGACTTTAAGTTTCTTTATGAGCTCCTACCAGAAGTTTGAAGTAAACTCTAGATTTTGGTTCAATATAATGGTTTTCAGTAAGTTGTAGAGTCAACATATTTCTCAAAGGAAGGTAGTTGCTAATTGTTTTATAGATTGTTCTGCTAGAAGGATGAAGTGAGCTATCTTAGTAAACCTATCCACTACTACCCATATATGTATGAAGCTATTTAAAAGAGAGAGTTCAGTAATAAAGTCTATGCTGATAGAGGATTATGATTAGTATAGTATCTCATAAGAGTAAAGGAGACCATATTTCTTGTATTTAAGTGCCTTATTCCTTTAGCATTCTAAGTATGTGCCAATATATTCTGTAATATCGTTGTAAGTATGAGGTCAATAGAAGGCCCTGTCAACAAGTTCTGTAGTTTTTTTGATTTCGAGGTGGCTAGCAAAGAGATAATCATGTTTTACTTGAGGTATTTCCTGGCTAAGGGCCATTAGTATTACAAACCGGTTGTTGTATAGAACTAGTTCATTATAGACACTAAATCATTTATTAACGTTATCATTCTTCTACTAGATGTATTTCTTAAGTTGAGTATACTATTTGTCCTTTTTTCCTTCATTGATTAGCTTGCTCCTCTATTCATCAGTTAATACTATCACTTTTAGTGCTTTTATTGTTCTTGCAATCAAAATTTCTTTCTCTTTCTGCCACGTTTCTTCTTCCCAGAACTTAGTTTCTTACTAATCTCACTGTCTACTCCCCTTCTTCAGAGTGTGGTCATCATGTCTAGATAAAGCATCTGCCTTAGTATTCACTTTTCCTTTTCAATAGATAATTGTATAGTCGAATGGGACAAGTTTTTCTGTCTATCATACTTGATAATGAGATAGCTTCTTATAGTATTGAAGATCTGAAGATTGTTATGGTCAGTATAGACTTTAATGCTGTGCTTAGTACCTTCACAGTATTCTCTATAAGTATCTATTATACATTCTACTACAGCCAGCATTTTCTTATCAAAGATGTCATAGTTAATTTCGACTAGAGTGAACTTTCGGGAATGGAACGCAATAGGGTGTAGTTTGCTATCTTCTTGCTTCTGACTTAGTATCCCTCTAAGTATGAAGTCACTTGTATCTGTTTTTAGAATAATTTTGTATTCTAAGTAGTAGTGTGCTAGAATCAGAGCAGTCATAAAAGCTTCCTTAAATTATTGGAAAGCTTCCTCTTGTGGAGGTCTTCAAACTAGCTTTGCCTCTTTATTGAGTAGTTGAGTTAAAGGTAAGCATATCTCACTGTAGTCTCCTAGGAAAGATTATATATCTGTCTTTAAGTTGGAGTGTTTATTAGTACCAGAGGTCTTTCAATTAAGAATAGCCTGTATTTTATTAGTAGACATTGAGATTTCTTTCTTCAAGATATGATAACTCAAATATTCAACTTTCTCCATGCACCACTTGTATTTTTCCTCTTGTATAGCCAAACCATTTTCCTGTAGCCTATGCAACACCTCTTTCATGATTGTATTATGTTCTTCTAGAGTTTTGGCATATATTAGTAGGTCATCAATATATACCAATAAACCTTGATCAATCATGTCTTTAAAGATTTTATTCATAAACTCTTGGAAGGTTGCTAATAATTGCAGAGTCTGAATGGCATAACTGTGTATTTGTAGTAGCTATACCAAGTCCTAAAGGCTGTCTTCCACTTATCTTCTTTAGCAATTCATACTAAGTTGTATCTATTCTTTAAGTCAAGAGCAGTGAAGTATTTGTCCTTACAGAGTGAGTCTCGAAGTTCTACCATTAGTGGGAGGGAGTAGCAGTTCTTAATAGTGGTTTTGTTAGAGTCTCTATAATCGACATACATGCATAGTTTGCTATTCCTTTTTAGGACTTTACAGGAAAGGTATATCTACCAAAGATTATAAGAGTCAAATCTTTCCTGCTTTTAATATCTCTTCGATATATTCTTTAAGAATTTCTAATTCCTTCTCACTTAATTAGTAAATAGATCCTCATAAAGGTTGTTGTCCTTCTTGTAGAGGTATACAATAGTCGTATAATCGGTGCAGGAGTAGTTTTGCTACAGTCTCGAAGTTGAAAACCTTCGGAAATTTCTTCCCCTATACTGCTAGGTCATAGGTCACCTACTTACTAGCTTCTATTTAGTAGATACATACTTGGGGTGTTTTTTATCCTATGATATATATATATCTACCAAAAAATACTTATCCTACTTACCATTCTTCAGTCATATAAAGTTCTTCTACCTCTCAAAGTTTAAAGCACCTAGTCTTAATATGTGCTAAGTATTTGATATAATTTAGTTTAATATAGTCTAAGTCTCAATCAATGTATAGCTAGTGACTAGCCATCTATATCATTAATAAGAGTGCATCATAGTCCGTTGCTCTATTACCTATGTTGAAGTCAATAAGTTCTTTATAAACTTTACCAGTATCATCGATAAGTATTATTTGAAGCTTTGGGTATAACAATCTAACCTGAACTCCTTGTCCCAGACCCTCTAGCTTCAGTCCTATACTGGCAACTAACGTACTACTTACCTATACTCGTACATGTACAGCTGACTCTAACACCGTTGCAATTCGCTGCACTTTTTCTAGTACTCCGATATATATTCCTATACCTATGAGCATGCTTAAGTGACATAGCTACCAGCATCTTGGTCATTATGGAACAACCTGAACCGAAAAACTTGCCAGAACCTGCTAGAAAAACCTGGATCTCTAGAACCCACCGAAAAGCCGTAAAACCTACCAGAAAGCTATAAAACCTACTAGAAGTTATAGATCTTGCTAGAAGCCATAGACCCTGCTAGAAAGCCATACAATCTACTAGAAATAGGTATTACTAAGCTTATTTCCGAATATTCTTGATACTTCTTCCTACTTCTAGTCATCCCTTAGTCACTCATATAGTTACTATTATTTCCTTTATTTTCCATATACTTCTAGTCACTTCTCGGTTTTCTATGTACTTCATTTGTTTACTTGTTTACTTGTTTGCTTGTTTGCCTAGATTTTCTACCAAGAGTTTTTTATAAAAAGGCCCTCCTCCCTCCTCCTTCTTACTTCTCTATACAATAACTTATTCTATACTCAAGTTGTGTATTTAGACTTTTAATATATCTACGTCTTGATATCTCATAATCCCAACCACCTCTGCCTCTACCTTCACTATGACTTCGCCTCAGTGCCTGCTACCTATCCTGTACTTAGATTCTGTACCCTGACCTGAACCTGTTTATTACATATACATAGAAAATAGATTATTTTCTGTATATTAAAAATATTACAAATAGACTTCTCATATATATAAAAAAATATAGTAGACTATTTATATATATAAAATATATCAAAAATCCTTTCATTAGATATATATAGTATATATATATTAAATATATTAAAAATTGCCTCTTCATTACCAATACTCTCATTACTAATGCTCTTATTACTAATGCCTTCATTACCAATACTCTTATTGCTAATGCTCTCGTTATGTATATAGAAGATAGATTATTTTATATATAGTAAATACATACAAAATATCCTAATTATACTTGTAAGCATATATAGAAATTGGATTATTTTCATTAAATACTTACTTTACTATACTGAATAGCTGTAAGTGAAGTTATATGAAAAAATATTAGATACTTTATAATATACTAAATGTATATAACATCTCATATACATACTTATTATACACTATATATTTAATATATTTTATATCTTATACATATAATCAATATGTATAATATATCTAATATCTTATTCATATAGTTTAATATTTAATTATATATAATATCTTATATATATAGTAATATATTCTCAATATCTAATTCATACAGCCAATATATATAAGATATTCAATATACTCAAGATACTTAATGTCTTATATATATAGTCAGAGACTGAATTTCTACTCTAAGTTAGGGAAATTGCCTGCTTTTTTAGATATGCATGCTTAATATACTTAATATATGTACAATTGGCTAAATATATTTAGTGTTCTTATAGTAGATAATTATCTTAATTTAATAATATTGTAGTATATATATAGTATCCTCTTAGAACATTGCTAAATAAAAATGAAGTTTATATTATTATAAATCTCACCATAGTAGTACACAAGTAAAGATAATACAAAGAGGCTCTAATTGGTTGCTTGAGCTACTTCAGCCATCTAAGTCAGATATTATATTATATTAGTCAGCCTCAAAAACAATACTAAAATAATATACCTAGATTGAGTGTAATAAACTATTAATCAGTATGCTTCGGGTTATAAGTTAATACTGCCAGAATTATGTTTCATGGTCTCAGGCCTAAAATAAGACTTCACTAGTAAGACATGCTAAAAATTATATACTAGTAGTATTCTTTGATAATACAACAAGTGTGGCAGATATAGATAGCCTTAGAAGTACTATATACTTCTATCAACAGACTCCTTTTCATACTGCAAAGTGTGGCAGAGTGAGCTCAACTTTACAGGTATAGTAGGCCTCTCTTAGTAGTAGAAGATATGGCAGAATGGACTAAATTTGACTTATAGCAAATACATTGCAATTGCTCTCATTGCACATGTAGAAAATCTATAAATTATTTTATTGCCCTCATCATAGAAAATTTATAGGTTATTTTATTCCCTCATCGTACATGTAGAAAATAGGTCATTGTATACAATGGCAAATACTCAGCAGATTCAGTAGATGTTTGCAAACTCAGTAGAGTAAGAGATAAATGATATATAAAAAAAAAAAAAAAAAAGAACTCAGTGGATGCCCAGTTAGTAGAGGACCCAGTGGGCATTCACGAACTCAGCAGTAGAGGATTTTATTTGTTTTTTATTTCACGTGACCCCACTTGCAGCTATTCGCCATGGCAGGGCCCCTGGGTCTAAACCCTCGTAGCCCGGAGGCAGGCTTATCTACCTACCTCTTCCACCACCATCCCTACAAACGAAAACCCAAACCCTCCCCGCCCCACCTCCACGAGGCAATAAAAATGGCGACAACTTTCTTCCACCGCCACCTTCACACAAACGAAAAATTCGTCCCCTCCCCATTCTCCTGCTCTAGCGTCCATTTCTTGCCGTCAATGTCCTCCCACCTTCCCCATCCTTCCAAGTATTATACCTCCTCACACCTGAACGCCAGGTGGTCCGCCGTTTGCTTCTCTCCACATCCACATACACTCCCCTCCATCGCTTTCGCAATCCTGACTTCCCACTCCTTCCCCATCCCCTTTCCCGTTCTCAATCTCGTGAACGCCGTTGCGGCCCTCCTTGTCCACTCCATCCCCCATATCCCCTTTCTTTTCTCCTCCAGCGCCAGCTCAGCTGGCGTACGCGAACGCACTGGAGACCCAGCGCCAGCTCAGTTGGAGTACGCCAACTCACTGGAGGCCCCAGTGCCAACTGAGTTGGCGTACGCGAACTCAACCTCGAACCCGATGGCAATTGAGTGTAAAACTACCTAGTATCACTTTCTACTCCTGGGTCCCTTTCCTTGCATGAGCCACTACCCTCTTGCCACTTTCAACTCGGCTGATAATCTCATAAGCTGGATGCCTTGTTGTGACCCACTCTCCTCCTTTCTCTGCAACCCATGCTTCTCCTATAAAGATCACATCTACTTTCTCTCTATTTGCCCATTCCAGAATAATATCACTATTTCTGAGAGAACCTCCAACATTCTGGAATGCCACCTTTATCCTCTGTTCAGTAACCATTACGTCGGAACCGCTTCCCTGCTGGCATATAGCTCGCCAACTCTGGCCCTAGCCCTGGCCTCTTCAAAGAGTCTCTAGCAGATACAGCTGCACACTCCCTTCGCTGGTGCCCCATACCACCACACTGCCAGCACGTCCTACTGGCTGCTTTGACTCCCTGTTGTTTCTGACTTTGGTAGGCCCTCGGCGGCTGCTGTGTGCACTCTCTCTGCTGATGTCCCTTCCTGCCACACTGCCAGCATCTTCTTTCGAAGGCTGCTGCTGGTACTGATACTGTGTTACGGCTAAGGTGAAGACTTACCCCCTCGGGGCAAACACTACCTTGTAATCGGTATAAGACCAACGCTGACTGACCGGACTGATCACCCATTAGGCCTGGCTGTCGATTCTCACATCGTTTTCGTATAGGGTAGTGCTACGGAAGGGCGTGTCACTATTTATGGTTCGGAATCCTGCTTGACGCATGCACTCTGCTTATGAAGCTTTACTAATATACGCACATGCATTAGTACATACTGCTATATTTGTCTGGTACTATTTTCGCATGTTTTCGATTACGTCTTCTTATTATTGCTTGCATAAGAGTTAATCACGTTGGCCGTCATCTATTATTTGTTTAACTAGTCATGTACGATGAACGCAGTTTATATAAGTGCGGGCAATAGCATACCTAGAAGAATCAAGACCCTAGCGGTGTTCTCAGTTCCTCTATAACTCTAAATCCCATCGATTTATTCCTACGCCCGTGAATCGCTTCGTTCCACTCCGCGACCTACTGCTATTATCTTACCCGCGTCCGCTACGCCTTAAGCCTTCGTACTTATTACCGCGGCCGCGACCGCTTCCTCTTAGCCTTCACATCGCGAACCATCAACAACTTTTCCAGGACGAGTGCTTGGTCGTAACTCCACGACCAGACGCTCCCCCGAGACCTAAATTACACCAAAGCGAAGCCCAGGACCGCCTGGCACAGAATATCGACTTTGTTTGACAGATTTCGAACTCTCAAGACCTTTCCCCCACGAAAAACGCTTTTGGCGACTTCGTGAGAGGAATCCTCATCAAAACCATCACGACCCGGGGCCTTGCACCATTGGTGCCAACGCACCCGGATTCTAGGACAACACTCTTAGGAGGTGTGGATACACGGCAGGCGATCTTTACCGTTTTTGGACACCGGCAGGAGAGATCGGAGAGATCGGCACAGCCGCACGGGAAACACGTCCCGGGGAATCGGACCTATAAGCAACATCAAGGCTTCAGCCACAGGCTGAGGCGCAGCATAGGAAAAAGACAACGAAGGAAGGGTAGAGGAAGTGTCGGGGATAGGAATAGGCATGCTGGCGGGATTTGGAAAAAAGAAGGGGGGACTGAAGGGGTACAAGGGGAAGGGCATCGGACTGTTTGGGCCATGCCCAGTAGGACAATGGGGAAAGAAGAGTGTGGCGATACACGGGGAGCGACAATATACCTTGGAGGAGGTGTCGGGTTGGGAGAAGGAAGATTTCTTCAAAAGAAAAGGGGAGGCGGGGGAACCAGGGGAAGGAAAAACGATTGGGGAGTTGCTGGTTGAAGCAACTCAGAGAACGAGCGCGTGGGAAGGAAAGAGGGTGGAAGAAGGGGAGGTCCTGTCCTTAATGAACCTAATGGTGGAGGCAGAAAAGAAGATGACAGAAAAGGGGGAAGAAACGATAACGTTTGGGAGTCAGGATTTGAGGGATCCGGTGAAAAGGAAATTCATCAGGCACTTACTGACGGAGTGCATGTTGGGAGCCGAGGCGGACGAGGAAGCGCTGGACAAAGAGCTAAAGGAAAGGGAAATGGAGATGGTACAGATATGGGAGGAAGTGGGGGAAGAGTGTGTGGGAACAATTACGGTGAAGAACCTGAGCACGGGGGTAGAGGCCAGAAGGGTCATCAACACACCGAGGAAAGAGAAAAGGGGACGAAGGTTCGTGAGGGAGGAAGGGTCACCTTCGAGGAAGGGGGGCACGAGCAGGTGGGGCCCAACGCTTCCGGAGGTGCTGGAGGGAACACATGGAGTGAGCCCGTTTTGGGAGGAGGAATTGGAACCGAGAGGCAACCTGTTCGGCACACCGGCACCGGGCAAGAGGGGGTTCTTGAGCTTGGAAATGATTCAGGACTCACAGCCGGAGGGAGAAACCCCGGAGCCGAGAGTGGAGGTGGCAGCGACACAAAAGGTGGCACCGGCAGTGCCAGCGATACCGGTCGTGGACCTGACAGAGGTCACGCAGACCCAGGAGGAGGGAATAGGAGAGACACAGACAGGGGAAATGGAGATGGGGAACGAAGGGGAGGAGATGGAAGAAGAGGAGGAGGGGGAGGAGGACGAAGAGATGAGGGAAGAAGAAGAGGCGAGCGTGGAAGAAGAGCTGGTGGACGCGGCGATCCTGTTCCTGAGAAAAGCCCAGATGTGGGAGGTCGCGGAAAAAGAAAAGGGGAAGAGAATGAGGGGGAAAGTCATGAAGAAGGTCCGGAAGGCAGAAGGGGGGGTAGCGAAATTGATGGACGGATGCCTCGGATACACGTGGCAGGAGTTCATAAAGGACGCGGGTGAATACGATAGAAAGGGTCAGGGGTTGTGGGTAGCGGAGGAACAACTGACAGAGAACAAGGCGAAGGGGATGAAGATGTGGGCGGAGGACGTGCAAAAGAACGTCAATTCCGGCGAGGAAAAGGGGATGTCGGAGAGAGTGAAGAGGTTGGAGGATATGGTCGTCAGTATACATGCGCACATGGGACTGGCAACAACTGAAGAGAAGGACAGGGCTGAAAAGAAGAGAAGGCAGGTGGAAAGGGAAAACAGAGAGAAGGAGATGGAGAGGGAAAGGCAGGCGGAGGCGAGAAGGATAGCGAAGAAGGCAGAAGAGCAAAGGAAGGCGGAAGAGGAGGAAGAGCGCAAACAGAAGGCAGCGATCGAGGCCCACATCAACCTAGACGCACAACAGAAGCTGAGGAAGAGGGAGCTTCTGATGGCCCAAGAACGCGCGAGCAAGCTGGAGAGGGAAGCGTTGGAATCCAGCAAGGCGGAGGATGAAAAAAAGGCAAGGGAGGCAAAGGAAGAAGCCGAGAGGATCGAGCGGGAGAATAGGGGATTCCTCACGGCGGAAGTGAAACAAGAAGGGGAGGGATGGCAAATCGTGGGGGGGAAGAAGATGAGGAAAGTGCAGATAACCTCTCAGCATAAAGAGAGAGTGGTGGCAAAAGGGGACGGGTGGGAGAAAGAGAAAGAAAAGGGGATGAAGGTGTTCGAACAGGCGAGGCGGGACTGGGAGGCGACGGAGAAAAGACCCATGTTCCGAGTCAGAAAACTGGACATCCATGGGGAGGTGAACGTCATGGAGAGGGTGTGGGAGATTGAGGAGATACCTGCGGGGATGAGGGATGAGGAGGTGTTGAAGAAGTGCGACGACGTCATAAGGGCAATGTATGGGGACACGATGAGGGTATGGGTGGAGAACAAGAAGACGGTGAGACTGGTAATAAAGGGGGTACCGGTACAGAAGGGGGCGATGACGGACAAGGAGGTTGCGGAGATAATAAAGAAAGAAAACCCGGCGCTGAGAGCAGGGAACCGGGGACCGCAGAGGTTTGCCTGGGCACCGAACCTACAGACGGCGAGATCAAGTTCGGTGACGTTTGAGGTAGCGGATGCGGAGGAAGCAGAGAGATTGTGCAGAGAGAGGGTGATGATTTTGGGAAAACCGAGATGGGTGCAGCTCTGGAACCCAAAGGGGAGGCAACAACAAGGGAGGAGACCGGAGATCAGGCAGAATTGGAGAAGGGAGGAGGTAATGCCGGAAGGGATTGTGAGGACAGCACCACCAGTGAATGCCCCAAAAGGACCAAAAGGGAAGGGAGCGCATACACAGGGAGGAGGCCAGGGGGGAGGAGCACGAACACAAGGAACACAAGGACAGCAGGGGATGGGGGGGATTGTGTGCCTGGTGTGCAAGAGGAAGGGTCATGTCGCCAAAGAATGCAATGATGAGAAAGCGAGGGAGGCATTCAGAGCGCTGACGGAGAAAAGAAAGGGAGCGGAGGGGGGAGCAAGCTGGGGAATGAAAAGGAAGAAGACAGGAGACGAAGAGGAAGGGGGGGTGGGATTCAACGCCGGAAGCCAGAGGGAAGGGGAGATAAGTGAAATCTTGCGGAAGGCGAAGACGAAGGCAAAGGGGAAGGAGAGAGAGGGGAGCTGGGATGAGGGGGCTGAATGGATGCAGGGGGTAAAGAAGGACGTGGAAGGTATCGAAGATTCCGCCTGGGCACCGAGCCCAGATGAGAGGACCGAAGTCCCGAAGTCCACATGGTAGAGTGGAAAGTCGGATGTCAAAACGTGCAGGGCGGGGTGGCCAACACGCACGTGGCGTTGGAGTGGGCGAGCAGGAAGGGGTTTCATATCTTTTTTGTTTTGGAAGCATGGGTGGAAAAGAGAGGGGGGAGCTGGGTGACAACGACTCATCCATCTTTCGACATAAAGTCGGAGGTGAGAGAGGGACGAGGGTAGTGTTGCACGTCAGCAAGGGAGGGCGGAAAAGGTGAAGGTGAGAGAGGAGGAGAAAAAACTGGGTCTGGGCGGCGGTGGGGGAGAAAAGGGTAGGGGGTATATACGTACAGCCAATTGGAAAAAGGAGGAGATGGAAGAGGCGTTGGTAAAAATAGAAAGGCAGTGGGAAGGAAAAAGGGGAATCATCGTGGGGGACTGGAACGCCCACCACCAAGCGTGGGGAGGGGCAGGGAAGCAAAGCAATGGGAGGGGAGTGATGGTGAAGGATTTCTTGGAAGGAGAAGGGTGGGAGTTGGTCAACACGGAAGGGGAGGCAACTTGGAGGCGACAGAGACGGGGAGAGGTCAGGAGTCGGTCATTGATCTGTGTTGGCAGAAGGGGATGGGGGAGGAGGTGAAGGAGAAGTGGCAACAGGTTTTCCTGGGTTCGGATCACGCAGCCATAGGAACGGCGTGGGAAGACGGGGAGGAGGGGGGGGGAGAGAAGAGAAGAAGGGTGAATTTCGAGGAGGTGGAGGATCTTGTGGAAGATATGAAGGAGTGGGATGGGGAAAAGAAAGGGGAGTGGCTCGGAGGACTACCAGGGGAGACCCCGTATGAGAAGCTCTTGAGCTTGAAGGAGAGGCACAGCCGGGAGGTGAGAATATGCAGAAGGAGTAAGAAGTGGTGGTCCAAGAAGTTAACGGGCCTCCGGAAGAAGGTTTCGGCAGAGGGGAGAGGGGGGGTGGGTCAAGGGGCGAAGGGGATGGACCCAGAGAGATATGAGGTGGAAGGAGGCGAAGAGGACCCTCAAGGCGAACATTAGGAAAGAAAAGGAGGAGTGTTGGAGGGCCTTCGCAGAGGAGATGGGGGAGAAAGACCCGTGGGCAGTTGCCAGGGTAGCAAAGGACCCGTGGAGGTTGAAGGCAACAATGGGGAAGCTAACAGGGGAGGAGGGGGAGGAGCTGAGGACGGATCGAGACAAGTGCTCCGCACTGGTCTCGAGGAACTTTCAGTGGGAAGAGAGGCGGAATGGGGAGGAGGGAGAGGAGGAGAGGGGGAGGGAGAAGGACCGGGATATGAAGTGGAAAAGATTGTGGGTATGCTAGAGGATGCCCTCAGGGGGACGAGCAACGTGTCGGCGCCGGGACCCGATGGAGTCTCATACAAGCTCTTGAAGCTGGTGATGAAGACGCCATTAGGAAGAGAGCTAATGACACAGATGGCGGAAGAGATGGCGGCGGGGAGGACCCGGAAGAGTGGCAGTTAAGCAAGGTAGTCATGATTCCGAAGCCGGGGAAGGACAAGTCCCAGGTGAGGAGTTGGAGACCGATAAACCTGATTAACTGCGTGGCGAAGTTGGGAGAGAAAGTGGTAGCGAACGAGTTG
>WHUZ01000153.1:0-75923 GCA_015179045.1 Kalaharituber pfeilii | reverse complement strand
GGAATCGGTCGATGCAAGGTCAAAACTTGAACTGCATTATGGAGGTGAAGAATAGGAGAATACTAAAGGAATCATCATCGCCAGTACCGGTGGTTGGAATGTCTGTCTCCTTGCAATACTAATAAGAAATTAGTATAATAGTCAAGCGATACAAAAAAAAATTACTTTACCTGAATACCTGCGAAAAGCGCTGCTCAACAAAAAAAAGTCTAGATAGTTATCCGAAAATATTGAAAGGTTCATATTAAATCCGTGTCCAAGTAACCTGAAGGTGGCCCCTGAAATAGCCTCGTAACCAGCCCTCCTGCCCCTGAAATTGCTTGAACGGCCTGAATGGCCTGGACGGCCTGGACCGGCCTGGGCGGCCTGGGCGGCCTGGGCTGTTTTCAGGCCTGCCAAGCCAGGCCGGTTGGGAACACTGACTCCTCCTGGCAACTCAAGAGCTAGAAACAGAAGGTTAGTTAGGTCCTTGCAATGGACTCAACAAGTGTACCTATCATACGAACTGACATCGAAAAATCATAGACGCAGGCATCATGGAGTTCGTCGAAGGAGAGGTAGAGATAAATCACGCGGCGGGTAGGTGTGCTACGCACCAACTGTACGATTACTCTAACTGATATGCGTTCTCCGTCAGAAACCACCGATGGAACCGGTCTTGCCTTCATTTATCTGCTCCTGTTCACCTTCATTATCTTTCAGGGTGATACAGTAGATCAGTATACCCTAAAGCCATCGAGACGACGCCCGGAACTGCCTTCAAGCAGATGGTCTTAACGCTTATCAAACTATTTTAATTTGATATCAATTGCAATGTACATTTGCCTAAGGAGTTGAATATAGGTTGTGAGGGAAAGGAGGGAACGGGTAGCAAATACAAGAGAGGAGGCTCCGGGGCTGTAGGAGTGTGAAGTGCAGGGGGGTGCAACATTTGGTTCTTTGTTCATGATTTGTGAGATGGCTACGTCACCTATTACTCCTTATGCTCATGATGTACACACAACCATTCGGCGAATTCGTCATCAATCTAAGTACTGCTGCCTCTTTTCAAGCACGGTGTGATTCAAACCCTAAATTGAGTTGAATGTCTCCTTCACATTACCGAAAACCGCTTATGATTCATCAAAGAAGCGGGAAATCTGTACCGGAAATGTCTCCTATTCTCAGGCACGAGATTCTACAACAGTACATACTACAGACCTCCGTCATTTATGGACATGCTGAGTTGGTGCAGGTGTTTCAGGAACCGAGTGTTGATGGATAGTTTTCCCATTCCAAAGCTAACCTGCATCGGGCTTTCATACAACCTGCAATACCGAACCGGCGGGGTGGGCATCAGTTGCGCTTTCTGGTGGTATGAGACTACGCTTCTGGTGGTTGTGACATCTGCTGAAGAAATCCATCTGCCGGACCTTGATGTCGCCCAAGTTGACCGCCGTCAACATATGAACGGGGTATTCAAACACAGAGTCGTTATCCATCTCGACCGACAACAACCACAACAGGATGAGCGTTTGGAAGCGACTTCGCAACCACAACGTTCCCCCCAGCGAAACATACATAGATCGAAAGCCCTCAGCGCGCTGAGTCTTTTGGTCTAATTTACATCCTCAAATACCACGATTCACAGGTTTCCCCCGGGGTGAAATTCTGAGGATTTCTTCAGCTTAACACCTCCGTTGCCACCCACACCCCCGCACGCCAAGACCAAATAGGAAGCAGCCATGGGCGAGGCATTCAGGACGGTCGCGAGGGCCATCACGGCGCCCTGCCATGGCGAACAGCTACAAGCGGGGTCACGTGAAATAAAAAAAAAAAAAAAAAGGGCCATCACGGCCTACTTGAAGCACGAGATGAGCGAAACCGGAAAAGGGACATTTATCTACTTCGAGTGCGGGGACGACCCAGACGACCCAGAGTGCGTATTTGGGGGTCCGAGAGAAGAAAGGCCCCAGTGGGAGTCAGGCAGCTGGGTTTGGCCAAGCGACAAACTGGCCCCACCACCACCATCACCGCCGGCGCCACCACCGCCACCACCGCCACCGACGCCACGCACGGTCGGCAACACCACCCCTACTCGAACGAAGAAGAGGAAGGGAAAAACCCCCAGCTCCCAACCAACCATATGAGATTAAGCGCCAACTCAGCGATGAGGAGCCAGAAAGATCACGTCGTCCTCCTCGGTCGACCCCACAGCCACGGGAGCACCACCCGCGCAGAGGAGCCTCCGAGCGCGACCCCACCTCCCCCGCCGCCAGGAAGCGGTTTTCCCCCGAGGGGCAAAATCGCGAGGAATCTTCAGCTCAACACCTCGTTGCCACCTCCATTGCCAATACATCTCCCACACCAACCCCGGGCCAAGAACCAATAGGAGACACCGAAGACGACGCCAACACCCAATAAGATGCCTAGAAACCCGAGGAGAGAATTTCACCCCGACGAGATACCGTTCTGGGGACAATTGAGAGAAGGACTAGAACTCGACCTAGGCACCATCGTCGGGTCGTTATGGGGGAACTACCAGGACCACGATCTGGGTACAAAAAACCCAACGAAGGGGTCGGTTCTAACAGTACGCTTCCTAGACGACACATGGAGCAGGGTAGAGATTTCCGCGGAAGATCAGGCCAGCCCCGCTCCCTCCACCTGCCATCACCACCACCACCACCGCTACCGACGCTGGGGTTCAGCCCCATCACGAGCGTTCAGTCGGAGCCAGTGGAACCACCACCACCACCGCCACTATCGCCACCACCGCCAACGACGATGGGGTTCAGCCGATCACGTGCACTCAGTCGGAGCCAATGGAAACTACACCCACCACACCCACAAGAAAGCGCAAAGGCAAAATGCCGTCCAACCAAGCCGCATACGCCATTAAGCGGGCGCTTACGGACATGGAGGCAAAGAAGATTGCCTCAACCGCTACACCGTCATCAAGCCTCCCCGCCCCCGATGACACTACCCAACACCCACCCCCCGAAACGTGCCCCCCCGAAACCCAGGAAAGCCACACCTAGCACCAAGACAAGCTCCCCCACCGCCACGAGGAAAATAGGCACAGTCATTCACGGAATCGCCCTGAGAAAGAACTTGGGGAAAGTCCGCAGATGGCTGGAGGAGGCAAACAAGGACATCGGCAAGACCACTGGGATTAGATGGCTGAGACACAAGACGCTGCTGCTGGAGGAAGGGAAGAAGACGAGCTCAGCCGTGGTATACCTGGAAAAAGAGGTCCAAACTGAGAGTGTGCGTTTGGGAGGGAAGCGGTTGAAGGCATGCCGGTACGAGTCGGAGAGATGATAGACACGCTGGCCCCTGCACTCCACCCACATCATGTACGAGTATCGCGGTACCACATGTATTTAGTTACAGTTACTTCTTTTCTTTTTCTTTTCTTTAATAAATACCTCGCCATAGCCCATAGGGCGGCATGCGAGTAATGATATAAAAAAAAAAAAAAAAATGGGCTCCTTATATATGTATAAAATAAACCATTTTGCACATGGCAAATATAACGGATAGTAGTAAATGCAGAGACTTACCGTCTACCAGGCCAAAAAGACACTTGACCAGTGATACTCGCTAGTCCTCTGCGTAGCTCATATAGCACATTTCATGACTGTGACGCTGGCGCCTGGCTGCCGCATATCGCCTACGTCGCATATGCGTATACTGCATGCACATCCACCGCCCGCCCGCCCTACGGTTACAGTGAATCTGTAATAGTAAATACATTATAAAAGCTCTCGTAGCATATCGCGCTTCCGAGTGCGACATGCCATACCTGTCAATAGAGGTCATTCTGTAGCACATCGCGCTGCCGAGTGGGACCTGCCATACCTCTGAATCGGTCATTCTGTAGCATATCGCGTGTCGTGGAGAGGGCCTGCCATACTTGTCAATAGAGGTCATTCTGTAGCACATCGCGCTGCCGAGTGGGACCTGCCATACCTCTGAATAGGTTATTCTGTAGCACATCGCGTGTCGTGGAGAGGGCCTGTCATACTGTCAATAGAGGTCATTCTGTAGCAAATCGCGTGCTGTCGTGTCATGCCGCAATAGGAAATAACAGGGATTAGTTCTTGGTAACAACCATGCAGTGATCGACCCGAACCATAGAATGCTCTCGAACCGCCGCCATAGCTCTACATCATCCACATCATTCTACAGCATTCTACAAGCACTCTTCTATGTCGTCATGTATGTTTCTATCTCCATCTGTCTTCTTCTATGTCGTCATGTCCAAGTTCATGCAATACTCGTACCTGCTACTTCTGTTCACTCTCTCTTGTCTATATATACCTCCTCTCCTACCCGCCTGTATGTAGTCTCCACTGGTCAACGTACGCTCATTCTCTCTTCTACCTTGTCCCTCTCTGTCCCTGCTGTCTCGTAGCACCCGCGATCGTGCCTTCGCCTACTGATCCCAGCATCGCCCTTACATGTCGAGAGGGCCTGCCATACCTATTTAAAGAGCTCATTTTGTAGTATATCGTGCTGTTGAGAGGGCCTGCCATACCTGTTAAAAGAACTCATTCTGAAGCATACTGTAGTTCACCACTTTCCCGGACACATTTACCACCAAAATTGCGCAACTTTCGCAGTCAATATTTCAACAACCACAACAGCATTTGTGAATGCACCTTGTGTAGCTATTAGACAAAGTGTAATTCTTGCTATCTAGCACTTTTTCTTCATCAAAAATTGTGGGTGCAAAGGGATTATGGCTTGTCGCATTTACGTTGGAAGCGAGGCGCGAGCAGTCCCTGTCAAGTCCGAGACAAGAAAAAGGAAAGGCAAGAAGACACGGGAGAAGCCATACGCCATCAAAAGAAGACTTGACGATGCGGAGGCTAAGAAGATAGCCACGCGCCCCCGGTTGCCGACAACATCACAACGGACACGGTCCCCTCGTCGGCCAAAACCTCCTCACCAAAACCCGATACCCGAACCCGAACCCCGAGCCTCCCAAGACCTCCGAGGTCCCCAAGACACTCCGACCAAGATGACAACCCCTTCCAAGATTCCCACCGGGAAGAACCACAAGCACCCCACCCAGCCAGCGAACCCCGACGCCACCACCTCGAAATACGGCGTTGTTGTCCACGGGATCGCCCTCAGAAAAGATCTGGGGAGGATCAGACGATGGCTGGAAGAAGGGAACCCGGAGCTGGGAAAGACGATTGGAATTAGATGGTTGAGAAAGAAGACGCTGTTGTTGGAGGAGGGAAAAAAGACAAGTTCAGTCGTGGTGTACCTAGAGGGAGGGGCAAGCGCGGAGAAGGTGAGACTGGGCGGGAAATGGTTGAGGATTAGCACATACGAACCGGACAGAAGGCGGAAGTGAAGGAGGTCCCTTTGTATGGACACCCGCAATACACATAATCATCGCGGGCACTACTTGTATTTAGTTATGATTTATTTTTTCCTTGAAATATATACCTCGCCATAGCCCATAGGGCGGCACGCGAGTAATGAAATAAAAAAAAAAAAATTTACGTTGGAAGGGTTGGCATTTATTTGTATGGGATCTCCATACAAATGTCACCACCCTGGAATTCTGCATGCTACACCTGCAATCAATTCATAAAAAAAACCCAGACACTCACATTCAATAGCATCACTCAGTCGGAAACTATGAACAACGTAGTTAGGTAATACCTGTGATGGTTGTGAAATTATTCACAATATTCATATTCCCATAGAAACCATTTGTATGAGAACGGGATGTCTCCGGACAGTCCTTTTGGACTGTCCTGACTGTCCTGACTGTCCCGAAGGTTGCATAACGGACTGTCCCGTCTTGCATATGGTGCGGCTGAGCTCACTGTCTTGGTGTGGCAACTAGCGAGAATTCATTAAAAAGCGAAGTACCTAAATACATGATTGTGCGCAATACAGAATGATACATCATACTGATGTAGTAGAAGATACAGTGATACAGTCTTGAGTCTCATTATGTTCCACACACTCTGCCCGAGCCCGCTTTCGCTGCCTTTCTGCCATTTCAGCTCCTGTTAAGGTACGACCAGCTGCTTTTCCTTTATTTTTACGTTGGGGCAATGTGCTGGAAGATGCGACTGGTGCAAAGTGACGAGGTACTGTTGGTACTGTGGAATGATCAGTGATTTCGCGTTTTAGAGCAATACTAATATCTTGAACTCGTTTGGCAAAAATCTCAGCAGCCTCTCCTTGCAGTTCTGAATGAATGAACTCTATATCATGGAGTGCCCGTAGGAGCATAGTATGCCCATTCTGCTCATAGTGGTCATGTGGTTGCAGTGCTACTGGGTCTAGAGAACTTGAAGTTGCACCGGTACCGGTGGTGATTCCACATTCATCGACAATGTTCCCAACCGGCCAGGCCGCCGATTAGGCCGCCTGGCCTGGTCTGATCGGCGGCCTGGCTTGGCAGGCCTGAAACCGCCTGGGGCGGCCCCGGCGGAGCTTCTGATGGCCTGGACCGGCCTGGACCGGCCTGGACCGGCCTGAAACATGCAGGCCGATTCAGGCCATTCAGGCCGGTTCAGGCCATTCAGGCCGGTTCAGGCCATTCAGGCCGATTCAGGCCATACTCACGTAAAGCGATTAATGATATATAAAAAAAAAAAATACTCACGTAAATACTCAATAGCATCACCAGTTTGAGCCTGTGTGTTACAGTAAGGGAATTATTTTACTAGAGATTTCAGTTCATTTTGCTGTCTGTTTTAACTGCGTTCTGTGTTCTCATTCTAATCATCTATGTAGAGGTAGGCACCCGCTGAATCTAACTCACACATCCTGCCATAGCAGAGTGCACTACATTCTCCTTCCACTTTTCGCAGTCCATATCTTCTCAATTCCATCCTCTCAGTTTCGCACCTATAGTACCTACACTCTGTAAAACTATTTAAGGGTTATCATGACCATCTTACATGTATACGCACAGTCGCAAGATCACCTATTGCTAGCTATCATAATGGAAATTGCTCAATTCAGTTAACTATTACGTACATTATATGGTCTAAAATTATAGATATGTGGCCAAGGCAGTGCTTCGGCTGCTAATTGGTTGTCATGATTTCAGGGATATATGCTGATCTCGATGATCAAAGGCGCTGATCTCGATGATCAAAGGCCAACCCGATGCCACCACCAGAGGTAAACACGGCATCGTCATACATGGAATCGCCTTGCGGAAGGATTTAGGTAAGGTGAAGGCGTGGCTGGAGGCCGCGAACCGGGATTTGGGAAGGATAACCGGTATTCGCTGGCTGAGGAGGAAGACGATTTTGGAAGGGGAGGGCAAGAAGACGAGTTCAGTGGTGGTTTATCTGGGCAAGGACATGGAGGTTGACAAGGTGAGACTGAGTGGGCGATGGCTGAAGTCGGTCCGGTATGAGCCGGAGAGGGGACGGAAGTAGGGATTGTACCGGGCGCCACCCGCGATAGTGAAGAGTCCGCGGGTACCACATGTAGTTAGGAGTAGAGATCTTGACTTCTTTTCTTTCGTTTTAAATATAAACCTCGCCACAGCCCGTTGGGCGGCATGCGAGTAATGAAATAAAAAAAAAAAAAAAAAAAAAAAAAGATCAAAGGCCAAAATGCAGTTACTGATTGGTTGATGCTATTCAGGCCGTTTCAGACGGTTCAGGCTGGTCCAGACCATTTAGGTATACTTTTTTAGTATTTAAACCCCGACAAATATCCACGCGTAGGGACTGCGGTCACATACCCGGCTATTCATCTCACCACCTATTATTCTTTCCACGTGTATTTATTTTGCCCACCTATTAGTCTTTCAAATTGAGGTCACGTATCGCGCGTATTTATTCACCACCTATTATTCTTTCCGCGTGTGTTCATTTCGCCCAGCTATTACTTTTTAAATTTAGGTCACATATCGCGTCCATTTATTTACAACTATTATTCTTTCTATGTGTATTTATTTCGCAGTCTATTCTTCTCTCCGATTGAGGTCAAATATCGCATGAGTTTATTTCACCATCTCCCATTCTTTCCAGGTGTATTTATTTCGCCACCTATTATTCTTTCAGATACCGCGTGTATTCATTCACTATCTTTTATTCTCTCATGTATATAGCGACATTATTTTCACTCTTTGTTCTGGACTGGCCTGAATGGCCTGGACCGGCCTGGACAGGCCTGGGCCCGCCTGGACGGCCTGGACCGGCCTGAAACATTCAGGCGGCCTGGACCGGCCCAGGCCATACCCTTGGCCTGGCCTGGCCGGCCCGTTGGAAACACTGTTCATCGAGGGTAGTAGGCATTATCCAAGAACCGTGTAAAGTGGTATGCTCATCAATCTGCCAACGAGGATGCAGGAGCTGAATTGGAATGGGTGTCCTGGTGCTCACGAGATCTAGACTAATGAAGCGATGTCTGCAAGGTAGTCCATACTGTGAAATTATAGTACAAGTACAAATTTCAGTATTATCGCAATCTTTGGCAGCCTCCCACTCAATTTTGACGAGATTGATAGCTGTGATGGTAATTCGTCCAATAAGGTGTGTAAAAATCGAAGTGTCTAGGAATCGTGGTACCTTCGTTCTAGATTCAGCTTCCTCCTCATCCAGTCGTCTGGTTGCTTGTTTAGGTGCTCGGCAAGACGTAATGTAGCTTGTTCTAGGGTGATCTGTGGATTCAAAAATTGTTTTACAACAACATGGTGACCTTCATTGCGTTGAGTAGAATATGCTCCAAGATTGGCGTAATATCGAGTATAGCTACGTAGCACCTAAATTACATATCAGTAAGAGCTTATGATAGTTAGAAAAATGTAGTACATACCTGAGTCTCCTTGAGTCGCCAGTTTTGCTCCATATAGTCTCGCTCTTCTGGCTGTAATTCAAAATAAAGATCTTGACGTACTTGACTAAGTTTATCAAGATCTTCACAATGAACATACATCCAAATCAGACGTTGGAGACGGTCTTGCTGCTGCTTAGTATACCCACGTTCTGATAATCTCTTCTTAATATTCTGTACCGTATGCCATTCGCATAATTGGTGATGAACATTTGGCCATTGGTCTGCGAGTGCTTTGATAAACCCTTTTGCTTGATCACTAAGTACGTGCTTAGGACGAGGAATATCATCAGGAAACACTAATTCATCAAGACAATGGAAGATAAAAATCGAAATTCTCAGCACTTTCAGATCGAATAAAGCTGAAAGCTAAGGAAAAGGTGCGGTTCGTATTGGTAATACCAACGATATTAGCTAAGGGCATTCGAAGGAGATTATTCTGAATGTCGCATCACATTCCATAAGAAAGTCTGCAATGAATCGCCGTCCTAGTCTGATTTGATCACCATTGATGAAAAAGATTTGCTCTAGCTGTTGTGCAATGATTGTACCATCTGCATTTGTCTTGTCACTCCATCGAGATCGTGTATGAAAACCAGCTGTTGTTAATTCTCTTAACATCCGATCTATTCTTTCCTCAGCAGTAATAGGAATTTTACTGCTACGACGGCTGTTATAGTATGCTTTAGGATTCAACTGCATTCCTTCTTCTGTGCGAAGGTGTAAGGACATATTGTAACTCAATCCTGCTCGCCTATGCTGTGTAGCATCTCCTACTGCTTGCTGATAATCAGTATTGCGACGTTTATGCTGGATATATATTAACGAATTTGGTGCCAAAGGGTGAGTATGGATTTTGTCTGATGTCGCAAGCACCCAAGTATCTGTTCCACTATCTATATCTACTCGCAAATTGATAGATATTGCCCATAGACATTCTTTGGCTTGTGTGTTGGTCTGGCGTCTGCGCTGTACTATATATATATTAGTACATAAGTCTTAATTAAAATATATTGACATACCTTCAGAATTCTCTGCATCTAGTTTTCTAGTATCTCGGGGCTGCCATGATGTACACATCCATAGCGTATACGACCTTTCTTTTCAGACCCACTTAAAGTCACCACAGCGAAGCCTTTAGTAAATGCATAGTCCTGGAGTCTATCTAAAGCCATATTTTTTTTTTTTTTTTTTTTTATATCATTACTCGCGTGCCGCCCTGGGGGCTATGGCGAGATTAGTTACATGAGATTAGATACATATGAAGGTAGAAGAAAAGGAATAAGAAAAGATCCTGTGTGTCTCCTATGCCCCTGCCCACTCCAAGATGTCTCTAAGTGGGTCTGTGTCCTTGCTCTTCGGAGGAGTGACCAAGTCTTGCATGCCTCCTGGCCACTTTCGTTTCCATGTCCTGCACCTAGTGAGCACATGTTCAGTAGTCTCCTCCTCCTCCCCACACCATCGACATTCTGGGCTGTCTGCTTTCCCGATTTCGTACTGCCATTTCCGTAGTAACTTGCCGCCCAGTATTCCTGCTAGTGTGGCTATGTGTCGACTTCCAAGTCTTGTCAAGGGACGGTAGCTGAGCCCTAGCCGGTTTCTCTCTGTGGCGCGCTGATGTCTCGAGGTTTGTCGTATCCCATCTTCTGTTATGGTTTCATCTTGGTAGGGGAGGCATGTGCCTATTTTCGCAGCTGTGTCTGCCTCGGTGTTCCCTTTGACTCCTATATGGGACTTGACCCACATCACTGCAACGTCCCAGTCACCTCGGTCTGTTCTCCGCTTTCCAGGCGTCTCTAACCAGTTTTGCCGGTCCTTTGTGGGTGGGCTCTCCCTGGGCGATCTTTAGGAGCTTGGATATCGATACCTTAGAGTCGGTTATGATCAGGAGTTCCCCAGCTTGATTGCGTAATGCTTCGCTCATGGCAATGAGTTCTGCATCATTGACAGTAGTCTGTTCCCCTAGGTATGTGGAAGTAGAGGTGTCTTTTGCGTAGGTGCCTAGGCCTGTCTTGTAATCTATCCTGCTCCCGTCAGTGTAGACGGAGTTCCACCCCTCGTCCTCGGCATTGGCTATGGCATTCTCGAACTCGAGCTTGTCTGCGTCCGCAGGTAGTGCTGGTAGGATGGCTAGTGGTAGGGGGTTGTTGTGTGAGAGAGACCCCCGTAGGTACCTGCACTCATTATCCCTGTTTTGGATTATCTCATCGTGGAACCGTAGGGCCCTGGCTTCTACCCTCTGGCGTTCTCCTTCTAGGAATGTTTGGGCTGATTCTAGGTTGGCTATTCCTTCGACTACGTCTCGCCTGGTACCCCACGGGGCTGCAGTAATCTTCTGTGCTACTGTGTATTGCCATTTTTCTATGTCTTTGATCTTGGTTGCTGGTGGAGACTGTCTTGAGTAGTCCTGCCATGCCCAGCATCCCATGTGGCGATTGTGCGTGCGATGCTTGTATATATCTGTCGTTTCTTGGCTGGTGTGAGGCGAGTTAGTCTCGATGCCACTCCCCATGCTGCCTTCCCGAGAAGTAGTCTCTTCTTATGATGTCGAGTAAATTTTAGCTCCCAATCTACCGTCAATCCGGTTAGCCTATAGTCAGGGCCTTTTACCCCAATTATTAGTGTCTCGGACTTGTTTGGGTCAATTTCGAATCCATGCTCTGCTGCTGTTTCGGTGATTTTTGCCCTGTGTATCTTTATGGCTTGTCGGAGTTTTAGGAGTGACGGATGTGAGATTACACTGTGGAAATCATCGACATATGACCTGGTGAAGTTGTGTTGGTCTACCTTCTCTGCCACAGGTGCTACACCGATCAGGAATAGTACCGGGGATAGTGGAGATCCTTGCGGTGTACCATCTGTCATCCTCCCTGTAGCTCTCCTTTTGCCATCCCATGTCATGTTGTAGTTGGTCGGCATCATAAAAGCTTCTACAAAGCTCGCTAGGTTATGGTCTGTTTGTCTTATTCGAGCAACCACCTTGTCCCTTCGAAGAAAGTTAAAAGCTGACTTGATATCGTCTCCCACTAGGGCTACCCATTCTTTCTTCTGTAGCCTCTTCTCTGTCTCCTTCAGCACTTGTCGCTGTAGATCCTCTGCACCTCGATGGCGTCTTCCTCCAAGCTGAGTGTCTCTGAAAAGGTCGTCTTTTCTTTGTAGCAGGTCTGCGATGACTTTTTGACCTAGCTTCGCTACTGTGTTCAGAAGCGTTATGGGTCTCCAACTCCCTACCTGATCTCTGGGTTTCCCTTTCTTGAGTATCATAACCACCTCAAAGCCTCTGGCAAAATCGTAGTCACCGTTTATATATTCTACAATTCTCTCTCTTACAGCAGTCCATAGAGTCGTACCCTTCAGAAGCTTCAGTAAGCCATATTGTATGCCATCGGGTCCCGGTGCTGATCTTGGTTTAGCTTTTGTTAGTGCCTTTTCTATCATCATCCTGGCTTGATCTTTTTCAACGGTGAGTCCTGTTGGTCTGATAGTAGTGGTCGTAGTTTCTTGTCCTTGTGATATGAAGTTGCGCTCAATCAATACCTTAGCTATCTCCTCGTCTGAGCCTGGTATCCCCATGAGGTCTCTTTGGCGGAAAGGGTCTCTTGCTAGCCTGAAAATATCCCATGGTGAGGTGATTCTGTCCTCTTCTAAGAAGCCTTCCCAGTATTCCTTCTTCTTATCTCTTATTATCTCCCTAAGTAGTCTTCTCGCTCTTGTTTTCTCTGTGTGGCTAGCCCCGCTCTTTAGAATGGTTCTGGTCATTTGACGTGCCTCTTTTACCTCCTTGTCGAACCATCGTTTCGTGCGTCTGGTGATGTATGCATCTTTTGTAAACTTTTGGCTTAATTCACATAGTAGTTCATACCCATCAATACCTTCGGCTAGTTTTCTGTTGCCATATTTATCAACAAATTCTTCCCATTTGTCCCAGTCTGTTACTTTAATGGTTTTGGCCTCTGTCTTCTTTCTGGTATCCAATGTTCCGATAATCATCACATGGTCTGTACCAGAAATCCATGTTGTCTTTGTTGTTTTCCATTCCCTGGGTCTTGCGAATACCAGGTCCAAGAGTGCCGTTCTTATCTGTCCATTGATTGTCCGTGTCCATGTGATAGTATTTCTATCTATCTGTTGGAGTAGTCCTCGTGCTTGGAGGGTGTCTTTTAGTAGTATGCCTCTAGTATCTTGTTTCGGAGACCAGTCATAGTGATGGCTGTTGCAGTCCCCTATTATCATATCCGTTACTCCTATCTCTTCCAATTCCTTCTCAATATCGGTGTCTCTGTTCCAGTACACTCCAGTAATCATTCGGTCGTCTAATTGTACTGTGATGTGGTTGGCTTTGCCGTCTATTTTCATGCTCATTATTCTGTCCTTCCTTACGTAGGCTGTTATTGCTCCGCTTTTTATAGGAGAATGTACGTTCATATAGCTTGGATGAAATGTAGTTCCTCCCCTTGGTGCTCTCCAGCATTCCCCTATAAAAAGTATATCTATTTTCTTGTCTGCTGCTTCCTGTAGGGCTAGGTCCGTCCCCAGTATTGACCTGCCAACGTTCTGGTATGCGACCTTAATCATAGTCTTATTTGTCGATACCCTGGTGCCCTATATGGGGTCGCTTTCTCCTGTGCTGCTCTCGCTCGTTCACACCCTTCCTCGTGTCCGCCTTTCTTTCGACAAGCCTGGCATGACTTTGCAAATGGAGTTTCATTGAGGTCGACTGGGTCTTCGTAGTCTCGCCTTGCTGGTGAGCTCTTCAGATGTTCTGGAAGGTTGCGTTGTCTGGGGAGCCACTCGATTACCTGTCCCACTACGAAATGTCGGCAGTATCCATCTGGAGCAGTGTACCTATATCTTCTGGCTTTATTCGAGGTCTCCTTTCCTAGATCCTGTCTTAGGTATAGCTTTATTCTATCGCCTCTGAAGAGTAAGCCTGATTTTAGGGTCTCGACTACTCCATCAGTCACAAAAATGGATAGTGCCTTGTTTCCTTGTGTTGGGACCTGTTTGTTAGTTAATCTGCGTACTGATCTATTGGCCAATACTCCTGGATTGTCAGCTCTCAATTCTCTCTCCACCCTGCTCGGAGCCTCATTGGTTCCTATGTTAAAAGTTACTAGCTCAACCATTCTGTGATCCCAGTCGACTTTTAGATGTTGGTGTCCATTGCATGTTGCTTTCTCTAGGGGGCCTAGAGACCTAAGTCCTTTCTTATACTGAGTATCTGCCATGATTAAGATTCTTTCGTGGGGGTATTCTGGGTCCAGGGCAACGAATCTCACTTGGTACTCTGCTTCCGTTCCTAGGTTTCGATTGATCCTGTCTCTCATGGCCTTTTTGTGCTCGAACACTGAGTGTGATCTTGGATCCTCACTAATACTCTGCCAGTTTTGCGCCCCAAAGACTCTCGCCTGCCACAGTTTCTCCTTGGGTATTACTTCTTCCTCACCCTTCTGTGCTGGCCCCTTGAGTAGTGTCCGCTTTTCCTCTTGTCTCTGAGTTGGGGTTCCTGCTTGGGGTTTGTCTTCTCTTATGAGTTTGGCTTCTTTTACTGCCGTAGCATATGATTTCCTTTTCTCAGTGGATTTGGAGGGTTTTGTCTCATTCTCTGGTGTCCTCTCCTTGCTTTTCTCTCCTTTATGTGTCGGTATGTTGGGAGTACTACTTGTGCCTCTCGTCTCGGCCCCCTTCTTATTGTCCAGTTTCTCAGTGGTAGGAGCACCCTCACTGGTGGCTGTTTTGTTAGTATTATTTCTAGCTGTTCTATTGGTAGCTGCTCCCTTTCGTCCATCTCCTTGGGGCTTGGATCCACCTCGTGATTTCTTAGGAAGCTGTACTGTAGTTGTAGACTTTATCAATGGTTCTTGCGCCGGGCTTGAGTTTGTTGGTATGCTGTTGGACATGTGTATGGTGCTCGACATGTCTGTGTTGTCTCGCATGGCTATGTCTCTGTCAATTTCGATTGCGTGCTTGCTGTCTTTGAGGTTCGTATTGGTGAGGTCATAATCCATACTATCTCCTCCTTCTTCTGTAGTCTTCCGGGCAGGTACCGAGGAGCTTCTCTTTCCTACCGGCCTTCGTATCATTCCTGTGAGGGGCGATGGTATTGTCTTGAGCCTGACCGCGTGCCTGCTATCCTCAAGTTTCACGTTTGTATAAGTTCTGTCCATTTGGTCCCCTCCTTCTTCAGTAGTTAGTTTGTTATTTGGCATGGGTGATGCGCTAGGCGTGCTGAGGTCAATTAATGTAGGCGTCTTTGTCTCCAAGGGTGTGGCCGTTGCTGTCAATTCGGGCGTGTTTGCTCCTGAGGTAAGGTCATTCCAGTTTGTTGTATGTGTCAGTGTGAGTTCTGGTTCCATTTCGATTCTGCCTGGCGTGACTACCCCGAGTCTTCTTCTTAGGTCATCCAAGATATTGCTGTGGTATTGTAAGGCGTCTAGGATAATCCTCACCCAACTGTCGTCCCGCTCTCTGAGGGTGTCTCGGTTGAATATCTCGTATAGTATTTCATCCTTGATTTTCTTTCTTTCGACTGCCATCTGGTTGAGCATGAAGTGGCGAATGCCCTCGTGGTGTGTTTCTAAGCACACTCTCGTGTGCTGTTTTAGGTCTTGTTGTGCCTCTTCTAGTTCCCGGCTTATGTCAGTATGGATGCTATCCGTTCCTGCTGCTTGCTCGCTCCTCCAGGCCCAGTATTTATCAGCCATATCCCTCGTCCATCTTTTAAGGTCATTATCCACTTCTCTTTCCCACCTGCCCAGTCCGAATCGTTTCTCTAGTCCCCGTAGGGCTTCTGCTGCTGAAGCTCCCATATATCTGGCAGTCTCTTGTTTCATACGGCCCTGAGTCATCTTGGTTTCCCAGGATCGTGCCTGCCTCGCTGCGGCTATTGCTGTATCCAGCATGAATTGCTCCTCATAGGCACTCTCATCCATGTCCGGGGTTCGGGGTCTGTCCGGAGTTGGTGGCCGAGTGCTGGGAGTTGCCGGTATATATATTACTGTGTCGTCTGATGACTCGCTTTGTGTGTCATCATCTTTAATGAGCATGTGTGCTCCGGCGTGAGGCACCGGGGTGTACCCTTCATTGTCACTAAAGTCTGGGTCCTTATATAGGGGGAGGGACGTGGTCTTGCTTGTGGATGCAGGTTCCTCCTGTGAATCCGGGACCTCTGACTCATTGTCATATGTCGCCGGAATCGTAGTTCTTAATTCTGGTGGTCTCACCATGATCATTTCTTCCATCTTGTCGTAGGTATTAGGGGCGGGTGGCTTTACTACAATTGTCTCCTCCATCTGGTCTTCGGGTGGGCGGGAGTCCATGGCCTTGCTTCTTTCGATGAACTCAATTATTTGCTGGGTCAGAACCCTGCCTGCCTGTATGTCGTCGATAGTTATTGTCCTAACAGGGACCTCAATGTCCTCCTCGTCTGCGAATACGCCTCGCCCCACCGCTAGGGTGGTTGCATTTTCCATTCTTTCTGCCTTTTCCGGTTCTCCCTTTCTGGTGTGTTGGATAATGTCAGCAAACTTATGAAGGGTCCATTGCTGGTCTTCGGCGATAAATGTCATGTCTTCATGCGCCTTCCAGTCCTTCACCATATAAAACTCTATGTTATTTACCCTTGGGCGGCGCTTTGCCGTCCGTGTGGCGCTTTTGGCTTGCCGAAGAGGGTCGGCCCGGCTGTTGGTTCGGCCTCTTGTGGCTTTCGTGGTTGGAGCCATCGGTGGCTGGTGGGTTGTACGCTATTGGTCTTAGTATGTTGGGTGGCGTTTGGGTGGCAAGGGGTGTGTGTAGCTAGTGGATGTGAGTGGCGAATAGTGGGTGGCAAATACTGTCCTTATCTGGGTTGCGTATTTTCGTAGTGGTGGGGAGGCTGCTGATGGGGTCTCGGGGTGCCCCCGCCGTCGAGGCGACTGTACGAGCTGAAGGTGGGTTGGGGGGTTGGTGGAGGTTCTGGGGGGCGTTCCCAGAGCGTTGATGGCTGTTTCTTTGGGGAAGGTGTCTAAATGTTCGTTTTTGGTAGATATTTAGAGGTCCCCGCGACCTTCGGGCCGAGGGGCGTCGTCTGTCGTTGTCCGCTTGTCGCTAGCTGTCCTGTGGGTCGAGATACGGGCTCGGTCACGTGATCTTGGACGTGGCCCGAGGAGGTTGTAGAGGTGTGTGGGAAAACCAGAAGGCAAGAGAAACAAGTGCAATCAATCAAAGGCTCAGAAGGTTGGAAGAGAGTCTTGCAAGTGTAGTTGTCAAGCTAGGAGTTGCCTCCATCGAGGAAAAAGATGCAGCAAAACGGAAGGAGGTCAAGCCGTACATGGCGACTGTAGCTAATTGCAAAGAAACGCTCATATAGGGTTTGATTTTTTTTTTTTTTTTTTTTTTTTTTTTTTTTGTATCATTACTCGCATGCCGCCCTATGGGCTATGGCGAGGTTTAGTTACATAATTGGCAACGTAGTTGCCAATTCTTTAAATTGGGAACGAAGTGTACATTAATTCATCATGGGAGACTCATCTGTTTCTTGGCATGCAGTCCCGTGATGGCAGTCCCGTGATTAGCTCTTGGCATCCTGTAACAGCAGTCTAGCTCAATACCGCTCAATATCCTACATTGCCAATAACTCCCATAGTCTCATAACCAACCCGTATACAGACTCGACTCTCTACCCTTAGTCAACATACTTTTAACCTCACAACTATACCTAGACTAATGGATCCTATTGCCTGTTCCCGCTGCCTACGAAAGTATGATCCTGCATATTGGACTTATACCCAGGATGGCCGTCGAATGAAGACTTGCAATACCTGCCGAAATAAACGTATTGTAACCTTAACAGTAAGTTTGAATCATGAAATTTCTATGAAACTGAAGCTAAAGAGTTTGTATTATCATAGGCAAAGCGAGAGCAAGAATTAGAAAGCAGACGTAATAAGACTCCTCAGTTGCAGGTAGCTAGGACTATTCCAGAACTTCAGAATATGGACTATGCTACCTATCCAAGATCTGCTTCTTTATCACCTACTCGCTGTCGTAGTCAGTCTCCAGTACGATCACCTCCAAGACGGTCAATATCTACAACACCATCTTCTAGACAACTCAAAGAGCATAAGGAATTTAGCTCTACTAGAGATCAGAATCAGTCTGCTCCTATCAGCTTCTGTGAGCAATATCAGACCACCTCTACTAGCTCTTATGAGCAGTCTCAGACCATCTCTATCAACTCCTATAAGCAGTCTACTGCTATTAGATATCGTGAGCGGTCTGCTACTGGCAGACGTGGCAGATATCATGAACAGTCTATCACTAGTGATGAACAGTCTAACTCTATTAGACATCAAGAGCAATCTCTATCTCCTACCGGACAAAATCAAACTCCACCTCTCAGACATCAACAGCTACAACAAATACAGTCTGAGGTAGTATATAGATCACTACAAAATTTTGCCAACAGCTTATCAAATATTCAGTTAAATGAATGCTCAATATGTGAGGAAATAGGGATTGCTCTGAAAGTACGAGTAAGAGATGGTATTTCAATTTGTGAGCGTTGTCATAATGAAAGATCATCTCCTACATGGACTGGAATCCATATGTTCAGTACTCAAAACGACATGTCTCCAGGTGAGATACCTCAAGAGCTATCTGCAGTAGGTAAACCCTCACCTATAGAGGCTATGATGTTAGCTTTAGTACATCCAGTTATTCGTGTCTATAAAGTCCGTGGATATGGGCAATATAAGGGAGGAAAGGTATTGTTTCAATTTTATTTAATCTACTTGACTATAAGAAAAGACTAACATCTAAAAGGTACATGTTATTAACTTTCCACAAGACCCAACTGAGAATTTCCATATCATTCCACGGCTACCTCATGAGATTCCAATGGTCATATTACGAGTACGAGAGGGAGGCCGTACTCCACAAGCTGAGTCATTAAAAGACTTTGAAATTAATGTACACCGTGTTCGAGCTTGGTGCAATATCTTTGTCAACATAATCGATAGTATCGAAATGTACAGCAAGATGTTTCTCGCTTGGATGCCTATGTCAACAATCTAGAAAATATGTCAACACAGCAACGCTTTGAGCTAATCTTAGATGAGGACTGGGATACTACTACAGAAACTGGACCTGTGGATAATGAGGATAATGACCAAGTTGAGACTGGTGTACATAGAGGTCAAATCACTATTAATGAGCGTTCAGCCTTACAGCGATTTCTTAATCAAAGACCTGTTTCTCAACTAGTACCTCCAGTGATTTACCCTCAAGTACAACAGAATCCTATAAATGAGTTTAGGGAAAAAGGTTATATTGCTAAAGCATTTCCATGCTTATTTCCTTCTGGAGCTGCGGATTTGATATACAATGGCCAGCGTTTGAAGAAAGTAACACCAGCTGATTACTTTTGTCACTTAATTCGATATCGAGATGGCAGATTTGCAGAAGACCCGCGATTCATATTCTTTGCACTAAATTCAAAATATCGCTGGCAACTAGGAGCAACAGCTACATTCTTTGTGAGAAAAGGTCAATTTGAAAATGTTACAGTTGGTCAACTACGAGAAGAGATTGAAAACCCATTACATCTATTAGGCCAAAGAATCTGCCGCTTTTCCTCCTCAATTCCAGGACTGGCACCATTCTGGAACTATAAACGATCAGAATTATCCTCAATAGTCCGTACAGCATGTCCACATGCATTTGCCACATTTAGTGCTGCTGATATACATTGGGTGGACTTACATCGATTAATTGAGGAGAAGAGAGCACGACTTGGAGGAGGCCCAGTTTTAGATCTGCTAACTCTACTGGAGCGTGAAGCAGTACTCCGTCGAAACCAGAATTTACAGACTCATCCCCAGCTGGCTAGCGAATTTCTCGTCTATAGATTTAAGCTATTTCTCAAAAAAATAGTTCTTCATTACCCAAATATGCGAGTTCATGACTACTGGTTTCGATATGAGTGGCAGTTTAGAGGTTCAGGACATTTACATGGGTTTCTATGGATTGAAGGAGCACTAACACTCACATCTATCTCTCTGAATGACTTAGATGATCGTCTAACACTAGAGACCTATTGGGATCAGAGTCGAGTTCGCGCAGATACTCCTGTTAAAGGTTTACATCCTGCACCACTACACCCGTGCCGCCACAACCTTCCTTTAGCCAATGACCTAGCTTTAGATCTTTCTTATTTATCAAACCGTGTTCAAAAGCATATATGTGGTTCATATTGCTTGCGAAAAAAAAGAGGGCAGGCTGCAGAGAACTCAACACTACACTGCCGTTTTCATTTTCCTGCTACACCACATCCAAAAACTGAAGTCTGTAAAAATGCAGATGGAAAGTGGTATTTGAACTTAGAAAGAACAGAGGAGGATATAGATACAAATAAGTATAATCCATTATACTTACAAGCCTGGAGAGCGAATACAGACTTCCAGCCTATTCTCAGTATTGAGGCGGTCTTGAACTACATTGCAAAGTATGCAACTAAAGCAGAAACAGCTTCTACAAATCTTCAGTCTATTATGAGAACAGCAGCTACGAAATGTACAGATGAGTCTCCTGCTCAACTTCTGTTTAAGAAGATGCTTTACTCTTTTGTTATTGAACGAGACTTTTCTGCTCAAGAAGCTTGCCATCTTCTGCAAGAGTTAAGCTTACTAGAGTCATCATGGAAAGTGATTACTCTTAATCTTACAAATACAACACTGGTTCCTCTAAGAATAGAGCCTGAAGCTTTACAAAATTTAGAAGATGGGGCAGAGGTAATATCAGGACAAGGTATTTTCCAATAGTTCTTACCCTGAAAATGATATATAAGTACTGATATAAAAAAAGGTATTTTAGAAAGATATATTGGTCGTGACCCAGAGCTAGAAGATATCTGCCTTCATGATTTGCTTCAATCATATACTTATCGTAATGAGAGATGGATAGCAACATCAAATCGAAATCGAAAAAGTCGAGTTATTCGAACAATTTCTGACCCTCCAGTGGATGCAACAAATATTCTATTTTGTCATATAACATTACTCAAATATATTCCTTTCAGGACTCTAGCATATATAATGGGTATTGAGAAAGATTTAGCCAGTGATAATCTTGATACTATAGACTGGTGTGCACGATTACAATTTTTCCTTCCTTTGCTACCAGCTACAGTCCGTACTCTAATAAGTGGCTATCATGGTATTGCCAATTTGGATCATGGACATGACTCAGATCTGAAAGGCAATCAACTATAGGAGGAAGAATTAGAAACAGAAGATTGGATAGATATAGCTAGCATACGTCCCCATGGTCAAAATATACTCACTAATGATCAACAAGATTAACTAGATATTGCTATCAGTCATCTGGGTTACCGAGCTGAAGATATCAACTATAGTTGGAATTGTGATCTCAATATCTTTGGTGGATATACAAATGTGGTACATGGTGCTAGCTGGATACAGGAGACAAAATAAGTTACTCCAGTTACAATAAATCTTTCTGAGGTATTACCTCAAACACTTAATACAGAACAGCGAATTGCCTTCGACAAAATTATGAACCATTGGAACCACCGGGATGATGCTACTACTTCTCAACTTTTAATGATTGTAGCTGGAACAGCAGAAGCTGGAAAGTCTTATCTTATTAATGCTTTAAGATATGCAATCTCACTTACTCTTCTACCTGAAAGGTTAATCGAAGAGGTAGTACCTGTTCTAGCATATACTGGATGTGCAGCTCATAATGTTAATGGATCTACTATCCATGGGACCTTACAAATGAGTCTAACAGGTAACGATGATAATATTACACCAGCTGCTGCAACTACTCTTCAAAATAAATGTCAACATACGAAAATTATCATTATTGATGAAATGTCAATGATTGGACAGGCTTTTCTAGCTCGGATTGATCGAAGACTTGGAATAGCATTCCCAGACCGTCAAGGTGTGATATTTGGTGGTGTTCATATCATATTGATGGGAGACTTTGCCCAGCTGCCTCCAGTAGGAGATCTTCCGATGTACGTTAAACCAGATTCCAGACAAAAGGGAAATCCTACTAGCTTGTTATTACAAGATAGAGGTTACTTTCTATATAGTCAATTTACGACCTTTATTCGTCTTCAAACCAGTATGCGTCAAAGAGGAGAGGATCAGATTCATTTTCGATCTATGCTTCTACGAGCCAGAGATGGAGCATGGACTCATCATGACTGGCAACAATTTGTTCAGGCTCGTGTTTTAGATATTATGAGTGAAGCGGACAGGCATACATTTAATAGAGCTGTAGCTCTTATGTGTACGAGAAAGGAGGTAAAGGCATAGAATGCCAAATACTTACTTTCTATGCACTGTCCAGTATACCGTGCACTAGCCATACATTCAGCACCACGAGCTATTATATCGACAATAAAGAAACTGAACTCGGAAGCAGCTGGAGATTTACCACCTGTGTACTATTAGCTATTGGAGCTAGAGTTATGGTAACAAAAAACCTCTGGGTACAAGCTGGTATTGTGAATGGAGCTATGGGAACTATTCGTGGTTTGGTCTTAAATAGTGTTGATGAATCTCGTCAAGCACTTCCTATCTGCTTATTGGTAGAATTAGATCACTATTCAGGTCCACCATTTATGGAGTCATATCCACGAGTAATACCAATAGCTCCTTTCACTAGCCGCTTTGAATACAATAGACATCCGTGTTCTAGAAAACAATTTCCATTGGTTTTGGCATGGGCGGATGGGCCCTAACTATTCACAAGTCTCAGGGACTCACATTGCCAAAAGTGGTAGTAGAGTTAGGTTTAAAAGAAAATCAGTCGGGCTTAACATTTGTTGCACTATCTCGAGTCAAATGTTTGCAGGATTTGGCCTTTTTAAGTTCTGTTCCATTTAATCGTCTTTCAAATATTGCTATACTAAAAAATACCACAGCAAGAATAGCGGAGGAGAGGAGGTTAGATTCAATAGATATAGCAGTTCATGTATAGATAGATATATTATGTATTAGTTGAGACTTTGAGAGCAACTTGAAGAAGCAATGTCAAAATGCTAGGAAAAAAAAACAGATATGTGAAAAATAAAAACAAGTTACCCCGGTTCCAGCTCCCAATTGTTCATCATTAGAAATTTCTGACTTGCTAAGAGATTTTACGGTAAATTCTAACTCCCAAGAGATCATTGCTGGAACCGGAGCATTACAGTCCATCTCGGAGAGATGCTGGACAACCCTCTTCCCCAGCTCAGAATTGAACCGGGGCCCTCAATTCTACACCTCTCCATGGCGCTTTTGGTTACCTCCATCACTGAAGACCACAGCTTTCCACTTCGACCAAGGCGCAGGTCAGTTCGAAGAAGTTAAAAAAGGAAAAAAAGCTTAAACCCCGCTCCTTTACCGCGCACCGCTCTCTACCACACCCTCCTCTCTACCGCACCCCCCCTCCACCAGCACATATAGTATTACCATCACTCTGCCAGTCACGCCTCCGGAACATTTATTTGACTTCGCATAGGGCCCCCATTCCTAGGGAACATTGCCTAATCAGGACGGCAACTGACGGCCTCACCTAGTAAATAAGAAAGAAATTCATCAAACGGGGAAATGGGTTCCAAAGAAAAGGTCCACTAAACTGTCCACCAAAAAACATGCACTAAACCAGTCACGAGCGAGGGTTTGATGTCAGACTTGGGGGGAAGTTGTGTCGGAACATTACATCCGTTGCCACCTGTTGCTATTATTATTGTTCTCTGTTATTGTGTCGTTCCACTCATGCATTTAACCTCGCTATTGGATTATGTATGAATACGCCACAACGCCAGCTTTTATGTGGCTTACGCCACGGCGTTCTCTTGCAAGCCACGCATCCCGTGCCTTTCTCACCTTTCCTGATATGATATCTTCCCTGATGATTTCCTATTCAGTCATGGTTCACAAGTCACGTTATGCTATGCTTTCTCATGTATATAAACCTGCTGTTCTTGCGACTCTACGTTCAATAGACTTAACGGTATCTCTATACTTCTATAGCCCTCACCGTGACAAAGCAGCCCTCGCAGACCCTCCCGCTTGTATAAGTTGCTGAGATTGGAGGGTTACGAGCCAAAAAGAAAGAGGGAGTAGACAGGCTCGGGTCCCCGGTCCAAACACCATGTACTTAGCGTTAGTCCCTTTTTCCTTTTTTAGTTAGCCTTTATACATCGCCATAGCCCTTAGGGCGGCACGCGATTAATGAAATAAAAAAAAAAAAAGAGGGTTTGATGTGCAAAACTTCGACCAATAGGGCCTCTGATGGTAATTGTTTTTTTTTTTTTTTTTTTTTTTTATTTCATTAATCGTATGCCGCCCTATGGGCTATGACGATGTTTAAGTACATAAAATAGAAAATTAGACAATGTATGTAGAAAACCCTTACTCCTTCCCTGCCCACTCGAGAATCTCCGCCAAGTTCTTGTCCTTATCTAACTGTCTTATACCTTCCGCTCCTCCCCATTTTTCCCCCCAAACGGTGCAATCTTTCCTTAAGTGTTCCCAATTCTCCAGGGCTCTTCCGCACCATCGGCATTCTGGCGACTCGGTCTTCCCAATTTTGTGTCTCCATTCCTTCAGCCCTTTGTTGCCGAGAATCCCTGCCAATGTTGAAAGGTATCGTCTCCTATCTACCAGTTTCGTTGGTTTGTAGTTAAGGTCCGCTTGGTTCCTTTCGATGGCTCGGAGGGCTTTGTATTCCTGTCTTATTCCCGCTTCCGTCACGATTTCGTCTTCGTACTGTAGGGCTGTTCCGATCTTTGCCGCCCAGTCTGCCTCTGTGTTCCCCTGGATTCCTTTGTGACTTTTTACCCATATTATCGCGAGGTCTAGGTCTCCTCTGGCCGCTCGTTCCTCCCATCGTCTTCGCACTTCTCTAGAGGCTCCGTCGACCGTCGGGTCCCCCCCCGCTATCTTCCGTAGTCTGGCTATTGCTGTCTGTGAGTCGGTGATTATTAGAGTCTCGCCCTGTTGTTGGAGCGCTTCGCCTATCGCTATTAGCTCTCCATCATTCACCGTGCTCCTTCGCCCTAGGAATAACGACGTCGTTCCCGTTCGGTGGTGTACCCCGGCACCCGCCACTCATTTCTTCCACACAAGAGTGGATGGCGCGGGCCAGTGGTCCGGATTCCGAGATGAGTGGTCCGGCCCATCCATATTTGCGTTGACTGCGCCGGGCTACTCGTCCGAATTCCGAATACATACCAATGAATCCAACAGGCCAGGCCGTGATCTGCATTGGACTGAAACCGCCTGGACCAGCCTGGACCGGCCTGGACCGGCCTGATCCACATGAATCAGGCCAACCAGGCCAGTCCAGGCCAATCAGGCCGGTTCAGGTCAATTAAACGAATCACTCCACAGCTATCCAGGTGAATTGAGGCCAGCATTTACCAGATTGTTTGAGTATTTAAATGAGTAGAATCTCCCATATGTCTAGAATTTTAAACAGCAGCGGTCTACGACTTTTGTCAAGTATGTATCACACTTTGTATTCAAGTATATACACTAAGAAATATTTTAGAAATGATGGACCTTCCAGGTAATACAACAGACTGGACTCAATTCTTCGATGATGATACGAGATGCGCAACTGTCAATTACTGATAGTGGAAATATCCAGGACTATTAAAATCTAATTCACCTGGGTTAAATTCCAAACTCGCTTGAATTTACGTAAATAGCCTGGTCGGCCTAGACTGGCCTGAATGGCCTAGACCGGCCTGGTTGGCCTAGCCTAGCCTAGCCTGTTGGATTCATTGATAATACATACCCTACGTACTTGAGTGAGAATTTTGCATTTATCGTCGCCCTATAGACGTAGCCACTCGCCCTGCCATGGCGAACAGCTGCATGCGGGGACACGTGACAAAAAAAAAAAAAAAAAAAAAAAAAAAGAGGTATGTAGCCGCTCCTGTTGTCGGTCTTGGCGAATATACTGTACTGTCAACATGACAGCACTACTCAAGTTGGCAAATTATTTTCAGGAAAGTGTTGAACTAGTGAGCGGCACGAGCTAGCTCGAGCCGAGCTGGAGGGTGAGCTCGAGCCAGCTCGTGGGTAAGTGAGCTCGGCTCGAGCCGAGCTCGCCAAATAGAAGGTGAGCTCGAGCTTGATTACATGATATTGATAACTAATCTAAACTATTCTACAGCTTCATCCTCCTCGCCGCTATCCGCTAAATTCAGTATTTCTTCTACATTTACTCCTGCGGCAAGTTCCTCCACTGCTAGTTTGATTAGTGGATTTGTTGAGATAAGAAAGCGGCAAAGGAGTTCACGATACTGTGTTTCAGAAAAGCCCTCTGGCTTAGCTCACTTTGTTGGAACCATCCTGTCAAATGGTATTCGTCTCTTCAATTCTGTGGCGTTACTAGTTGACGCGAAGGTGGAACTGATGCATGTGAATTCCGAAAATGGGATGGATGTGGTTGTTGTATGGCTTTTGACTTGCCAAGTCTTCGAACAATGCATACATAAAATTTCGTGCTCATTTTTCGTCACAAAATCATACATCTTTCATACAGGTAACTATGATGATGAGAGTTCAAAACAGTATGCTGATCTTTAACTTTTTTTTTTTTTTTTTTTTTTACTTACTCGCGTGCCGCCCTACGGGCTATGGCGAGGGTTTATTAAGATGAAAAGAAAAAACTGAACGTAGCCTTTAGATACATGTAGGGCCCGCGGATCTGAAACATGATGCGGGTAGAAAATCCATACAGAACGAGAGCGTCCTTCACTTCCGTCTTCTGTCTTGTTCGTATGGGCTGGTCCTCAGCCATTTCCCTCCTAGCCTAACCCTGTCTATTTCAGTGTGTTCCTCCAAGTACACTACAACTGAACTGGTCTTTTTTCCTTCTTCCAGCAGCAATGTCTTTTTTCTCAACCACCTGATACCAACTGTCTTCCCTAGTTCCGCACTCCCTGCCTCCAACCATTTCCGGACTCTTCCCAGGTCTTTTCTCAGGACGATTCCGTGTATTACAACGCCGTACTTCGATGTGGTGGCGCTGGGGTTAGTTGGGGGGGGCGGAGGGTGTGCTTGTCTTCTTGGTGGCTTCGGCTGGCTTTCTGGTGTGTCTTAGGACTTGGATGGGGGGGCTTGGGAGTCGGAGGTGGGGGTTGTCGTGTGGTGGGGGTGTTGGCGGGGGTGCTGCCCAGGGTCCTGAACCGGGAGAGAGGTTGTGATTTTCTTCGCCTCTTTCTGGTCCAGCCGTTGCTTTGATCTTTAACTGAAGAAAATCGGCCAGCTAGGCTGGCAAGAAAGGCATCACGAATTGATGTAGAATTGGTTGTCATATTGATAAATTGCTAATGTAATATAAGGAACAAGAATCTTGAAGTGTAGTATGAGTCTCGAAGTCTTGATATTAGGTAGTAGTAAAGAGAAAAGAATTTCAAGAGAATAGAGGGAATAGAGAGGCCTACATATACATTCTTAAAATGTGCAACTTACCTTCTAGAGACCTTGAGAGATACTAAACATAAAAGACTTGATATAGGTCTATGTAATTGAACCACTTTTGATATTTATAGAAGTTGTTGGCAGGTTAGAATGAGCTCCGACTCTCCAAGTCTCTAATTTATTACCATATTTTTTTTTTTTTTTTTATTTCATTACTCGCATGCCGCCCTGTGGGCTATGGCGAGGTGTATATTTAAAGAAAGAAAAGGACTAACTAAACACTAAATACATGTATTTCCCGCTTGTCCTTCGTGGTGCGGGTAGCCGGGAACCCCGAAAAAACCTGTCTACTTCCTTCCCCTGTCTGTCTCGTAAACACTTGTGTTTAACCATCTTCCTCCGAGCCTGACTTTCCCGGTCTCCGTAGGTGTCTCCAGGTATACCACCACGGAACTTGTCTTTTTCCCCTCTTCCAACAGGATTGACTTTTTCCTCAGCCATCGAATCCCGGTGATCCTGCCCATGCCTATGTTATCTGTCTCTAGCCATCTCCGGACATTCCCCAAGTCTTTCCTCAGGGCGATTCCATGGACGACTATGCCTTTTTTCTCCAGGGGGCTGTCTGATCTTCGGGGGGTCGGGGACCTGGTTTCGGGACGGGGGTTGAGGGTGGGTTTGGCGGCTGCGGGAGTGGCCTCGGAAGTGGTTTTCGTGGTCGGGGAGGCGGGTCTTGCCTTCCTCTTCCTTGTTGCGTGTGTCGGGGTTTTATTTGCTCCCACCTTGGGGGTGGTAGGAGCCTTCGCCGGGGCTATGTGTATGTGGCTGATTGGGCTCATCCCCAGCGGCTGTGGTGGCGTTGGTGCTGGCGCCATGTCTATTTGCACGACGGGGCTGAGGCCCAGTGTCTGTGGCTGTGGCGGTGACGGCTCGGTGTCCACGTTCGTGATGGGGCTGAGCCCCAGTGGCTGTGGTGGCGTTGGTGGTGTCGGCTCGGTGTCTATGTTCTGGATGGGGCTGAGCCCCAGTGTCTGTGGCGGTGGTGCGACTTGGAGCCCTGGGGGAATCTGGCCGGGTTGAAGGCCGAGGATCTCCTCCGGGTCGATGTCGCCGTCCCCTAGGAACCGTATTATCAGGGTCGCTCCTTTCCCCGGGGACGTCGTGTCTTTGGCTTTTTCCTTCCACATCTGTTCGACTACCTCGTACCAGCCGATGCCGTGTTTCCTCAATTCCCCCCAAATATTGCGCCGCGTTGGGGGCGGAGTGGTGACCGCCGCTGGGGTGGGCGGTGGGGGGGGTACCGTCTGTGTCTTTTTGCCCTTCGGTGGCATTTTCTATTGGTTGTCTAGCCTTATCCGCGGTTGTCTATTGGCTCTTGGCGCCTCGACGGTGGGGTGGCAACGGTGGTGGTGAGTTGAGGGATCCTCAAGAATTCCCCCCTCGGGGGAAAAACGTAGTTCCGAGTGTTTGAGGATAAAAACTAGATCAAAAGACTCAGCTCGCTGAGCGCTTTCGATCTATGTGATTTTCAGCGGGGGGGACGTTGTGGTTGTGGAGTCGCTTCCAAACGCTCGTCCTGAGGTGGTTGTTGTACCATATTAGGTATTTACAGTTTATGAAACCCTGCGCTGGCTGAGCGTTTTAGCGAGCTGTCAAGAGAAACACTATCGTGATCTTGGCTGTCTTAAGCTCGAGCTAGCTCGCGTGGGCTCGGGCTCGAGCTGTGTTACGGAGTCTACGATGATGTAGCTAAAGTGAGGGTGTAACTTAGGACAACGCCTGAAGCTTGACCATCTCTCGAAGGCAGAAGGCCCTCCTTATATAGCCAGCTCCCCGCGCATGCCCACTGTATGTTCTATTGCTTATGCTATCTATGCGTAACAATCGATATCAATGCTTAACAATCAATAACAATGCTTAACAATCAATAACAATGTCTGAGGCTGTGCACAACAAGCCTACGCGTTTCCCCTGCGGAGGGATCTGGGGAAGACCAAACTATGGCTGGAAGCAGCGAACAGGGAAATGGGGAAGATAGAGGGGATTCGCTGGCTGAGGAGGAAGACATTGCTCGAGGAGGAGGGGAAGAAGACGAGCTCGGTGGTAGTGTACGTAGGCAAGGAAACGGAGGTCGAGAAGGTAAGGCTCGGCGGGCGATGGTTTAGGTCCGTCCGGTACGAGCCGGAGAGGGGGAGGAAGTAGGAAGCACCGGACGCCACCCGCATTACGGAGAAGACTGCGGGCAATACATGTAGCTAGTTTTGGGTGAGAGTAGTTAGTGGGGGGTTGTTGACTTATTCTTCTTTTTCTCTCTTTTAATAAAGACCTCGCCATAGCCCTTCGGGCGGCCTGCGAGTATTGACATAAAAAAAAAAAAAAAAAAAAAAGCCTACGCGTACTCTTGCCACTCAGTGGCGCAACTCACTCAATCATGCGCTCTGCTTGTGATACGCTTCCGTGACCCGACCTGTCAATTGTATTGCCCTGCTGTAGCTATCGGTTGATCAGGCCGAATGGTCACTAGCAGCCTTATGGGTCAACTCAGGTGGATATCCCCAGCCTCTCTGGGTAGGCCCGTGACAAGCTGGCTCGGCTCGTGCCGCTCACTAAAGTGTTCCTGTCGCCCTGCCATGGCGAACAGCTGGTCTACTTGGAGGACCCTCAAGACATTGACAGGGTGCGACTTGGAGGGAGATGGCTCAAGGCGAGCCAGTACGAGACAGAGAGAGGAAGGAGATGAGACAGATGCTGGCCGCTCCCCCGCAACACACAAATAGACCCGCGGGCCCCACATGTATTTAGTCGTTTAGTTAGTTTTTTCTTTGAAATAAACCCTCGCCATAGCCCGTAGGGCGGCACGCGAGTAATGAAATAAAAAAAAAAAAAAAAAAAAAAAAAAAGGCGAACAGCTACAAGCGGGGTCACGTGATAAAAAAAAAAAAAAAAAAAAGTGTTCCTGTCAAGCAGGATGTATAACCCAGCGATGTGGCTGCAGAAAGCGCCTACGTACCTATTCACCCTCGTGTCATCTGATGTGGAATCCTAAAATCGGGGTATAGAAGAATCAGATTTCTTCTTTTTTTCATTTTTTTTCACGTGACCCCTCTCGCAGCTGTTCGCCAGAAGAGTCAGATGGTGAGGCACATCAAGAGGAAAATGATGATGTTCATACTTCCATTCATGTCAGTTGAGAAACCATGTACTGTAAACGGAGTGATACTTCTAGCACTATGCATGATGCGATTAATGAAATAAAAAAAAAAAAAAAAAAGCACTATGCATGTCAGTTGACCTGCCATAGTGAACAGCGGTAAGCGATACTGTATTTTTTTTTAAAAAACACAGAAAAAGGAAAGTCATCTTTTTTTTAATTTTTTTTTTTATCTTTACTCGCGTGGCGCTCCTGTGGGCTATGGCGAGGTTAAATACATGGTGAGAGGGAAAAGAGAAGGGAAAAAGGGAAAATAAATTAAAGTCTTCCTGGAAAGTCAGTTCAGAAATGATGTACCATAAAGCGGCAACATCTCCACTCATGTATCTAATTATGCCGTAAATTGATCAGTGGCCCGCTTTAGTGATGAGTAGCCCAGTTACCGACTGGCCCGGATAAGATGGCTAGCCCCGAACAGGTATATACTACTACCAAATCCTATACTCGCCATAGCCCATAGGGCGGCATGCGAGTAATGATATAAAAAAAAAAAAAATACCAAATCCTATACTAGACACACTCTGAGTCGCCATGAGTCAATGATCCTACTCAGGAACTTATTTTTTTTTTTTTTTTTTTAATTTCACGTGACCCCGCTTGTAGCTGTTCGCCATGGCAGGGCCTCAGGAACTTATTGATCTCGATGTATACTTTGTTGCCAATTCTGAGAAAGTGTAGCAAGTTTGATGGTGCTCAGGTTAATATGCAGAGAATGGTACTGTCATATTTATTGGCACATTTTCGCGGGTATTTTCTGAATTGCTGACAGCACTTGCTAATAGATGTACGTAGATGCCACTTGAGTGGGGCGGTGTAAATTGGGTGGAGAGGCCAGAAGCAGTGGAGAGAGGAGTTTGAGAAGTTGTAGTATCAAGCACTTCGCAAATGCACTGGTGCAGTCCGAGGGGCAGCGAGAGTAAAGGTCGAGGCCATTGCTGGAGTAGAGAGTGTAACGACGATTCTCGATCAAGGCCAAGCAAGATATGCACTAAGATCAGTGAGGGACCCTACAGGAGTTGGAGATTTATGGCCGGAAAGCTTCACTGGAATGGTAGCCCCAGACCCAGACAGAGAGGGTGAAAGGGGGAGGGACTGGAGAGACTTTAGCTTGAGTTATGCTGCAGACAAAAATGATGGGTTTGAGTCAGTAGCTGGAAAGATTGCCAGCACTCTCGAGGTCAATGAGGAGGAGAGAGTGTCCTGGGGGCGAGATGTACACCTACCACAGACAGGCATTGAGGTCATTGGCCTCAAGTTGTGCAAGGAAGACGCCCCAGCCAAATGGGAAAAGGCCATCAATGAGGCTAAGGGTGACTCGGTGGCTATTTTTACAGACGGCAGCCGCAGTGAGGAAGGCGGTGTTGGTGGCGGATGGTGCTGGAGGCAGGTGGTAGCAGGTGAGTCAGAGGGGTCCCGGTGGGTAGGCACAAAGGCAACTGTGTGGGACGGTGAGGTCTCAGGAATGAGGGGTCCCCTTGAAGCAGTTGATGGCAGTGCAAAAGTACTACTACTCGCAGATTCTCAGGCAGCTATCAGTGCAGTCCAGAAAGCAGGAAAAACTGGCAAGGCAAGAACCGCAGACCTAGCGCGGGTGATAGAGCTGATTGCAGAGAGGCGGCGGAGGCTAAGGAAGGCGGATGCAGTGAAGCTGGCATGGGTCAAGGCCCACGTGGGGATAGAAGGCAATGAGAAGGCGGATGAGTTGGCCAAAGAGGGGGCCAAGTGCATGAGGTATGATGGGCAGGCCACTGAGGGTGGGCTGCGTCAAGAGTTAGTTCGAAAAAGAAAAGAGGAGAGGGAGCGTGCAGGGTTTGGGAAGGGCAAATTCGTAAAGTGGGGCAGGAGAGCACTCACAAATTACACTTGGCTGCGGACTGGAAAAGGCGGAGCTATGTGGAGGAGGATGGTCAGTGGCGAGGAGGTACAATGCACATGTGGTGAGGCATGGAGTACTGAGCATGTGGTGTTCAGATGCACAGAACTGGAGCGGCCCCAGAGGAAGAACAAAAATGGGGCACATGTCACCTGGCAGTCCTGGAAGGACCTAGAGGAGAAAGGATGGAAGCAAGAAGGCGTGGAAGGTGACCCGGTCGAGTACTGGTTTGCCTGCCTCGATCTGGGGTAGCCGGGGACCGGGGGACGGAGGGCACTGGGTGCTCAAGGGTGTATGTAGATTCCGTAGTTAGTTGTCTCAAACCTGGCCCGGGTATATGGGTCCCTGCCATAGGCTGGTAGCCTGTATGCGGGGTTACGTGAATAAAAAAAAAAAAAAAAAAAAAAAAAAAAAAAAAAGAGTGGGGCGGTGTGCAGAGTGCAGCGAGATCGACATATTAAGTAAGAATATATATGTTCGGGGCCATCCATCTTATCCGGGCCAGTCTTTTTTTTTTTTTTTTTTTTTTTTTCACGTAGCCCTGCTTGCAGCTGTTCGCCATAGCGGGATCCGGGCCAGTCGGTAACCGGGCTGCTCATCACTGGGACGGGACGGGCCACTGATCAAGTTACAAGGATTAAAGACCAAAAACGAGCCTAAATGCATAATTAATAGAGATGTTGCCGCTTTACAATACATGGGGGGGGGCAAAACCAAGTCGATATACCTGGGCACCTACGCTACAGTCAACGACGCGGAACTACTCGCCGTGAGTGAAGCCCTAGGAGAACTCATGATCCTCACCGACTCCAAGGTTGCGATAACTAAAGTCGAGGGGATCGCGAACGGCAACCAGACACACGAGGGAGCGGCGCACAAAACCAGGATAGCGTGGGAGAGGCGGATAGAGAGGGGAGACCAGGACCTATCGGTAATGTGGATCAAGGGACACAAAGGCATACCGGGAAACGAAGACGCAGACAGAGCAGCCAGGATAGGCACAGCATTACAATACCAAACTGAAGTCATCACAGAGACAGGCATGAGACAGAACTCCAGACACGCGAGAGCTTGAGAAAAAAACCGACTAGAATTAGTGTACCGACCGACCCTTACAGAGGCTCGGGAAGCAAGTAACTCAACTGGCGGGCTTGCTAGGGGGGGAGGGCCTAAGGGCATGGAGACACAAGATAGGGAAATCAAACGACACGGACTGCTGCTGGTGCGGCGAACAGGCAGAGACCACCGGACACCTTATGGAATCCTGCCGAGTATGGCGGAGAAGATGGCCCGGAATGGAAGACATACGCAGACCCCCAAAGAAAGGAGACGACGAACAGGACCCCTTACACAAGCTAATGGAGATGCCAAGCGAAGAAGACTGAAGGAACATTAGGGGAGCATCGGATCACTGTCTTACTGGTGTACTTACTTATCTTCATATTTTTTAACCACTTATTTTATTATTTTCTTATTTCTCATACTACTCATGTATTTAAATTATACCTCGCCGTAGCCCCCAGGGCGGAATGCGAGTAATGATATAAAAAAAAAAAAAAAAAAAAAAAAAAAAGTACATGATTTCTTAACTGACATGAATAGTACTATGAACATCATCATTTTCCTCTTGATGCACTTCATTATCTGAGCCTTCTGTAGTGACTTTGACTTTCCACATCAGGATAACAAGAAGGTGAACGGGTACGTAGGCACTTTCTCCAGCCACATCACTGGGGTATACATCCTTGTGGACAGGAACAGTTTTCTGAGGGTAAATTGCCAGCTTGAATTAGTGTTTTCACGTTGAGATAAATTTTTTTCATACTGCAGTACATAAAGCTATTGACTATAGTGAGATATTTTGTAGTATAATGGCGATTCAAGCGTCCATACCGAGTTTGTAGAAGATGTTGATCAGAGCGAGACTTGCCGACAATACGACAAGAGAGCAAAGGGACTAGTATTTGAACTTGCACAGAGCAGGAAAGGATGTGAGTGGTGGAGGAGTATGCATATATTAGTGCAGCGAACATACATGAACTGATATACACTTCTGAGAGATAACCACCAAACAGTCAAAGTGTACTGAAGCTTACCTAGTGTTGATCAGATACATCTTAGCGAGTCTTATAATAATACAATAGTAGTACCTTATCCGATATTCGGTAAGTCTTACCCTTAGCCATAACAGCAATATATTCAGCTGAATATGATATTTGATGCAATTCTATGACTTATAAATAAGAAATAAGTAATACAATTATATATAGGAGATAAACATAGCAACAAACCATATAGATCACATGATAATGAAGATAAGAAAGAATTAAGCCAATAAAATAATAATGTAATATATATATTATAGGAAATAGGAGGCAGAATTAAGCTGTCTATTTTAACTCTTTTACTCTCTATACGGATTCGACCCTAAAGTTATACACCTTTTAGATGACAATACCTATACTTTAGCAGTAGCTGAAGACTGGTTTAACAGTATAACTATAGTACTAATGACTATGCATATAAGGTAAGTTTGCTGTAAGGTATATAACTTCATATAGTCATCTATATCTTGCTTCTGAACCTTTCTGAGCGCAACTTGAACCCCAGAAAATAGAGATCAATAATAATAAGTTCTTGGAAGTTAATTATGTCATTAACTTAAGATGCATTAATAGGGTAGTAAAGTACTAAATCCATTGACAAGACTATGGCAATAGCAAAGATGACGATGCTTATAAGTTGATTGAGAAGATTGTTAGAATCTGTCAGAGAGTTTTCCGACTGATATCTAAGGAAGTCTTGAGACCTTGTGGTCAAGCCTGCCTCCGGGCTTCGAGGGTATAGACCCAGGGGCCCTGCCATGGCGGAAAGCTGCAAGCGGGGTCTTTTTTTTTTTTTTTTTTTAATATCAACACTCGCAGGCCGCCCAAAGGGCTATGGCGAGGGTTTATTATACCAGAAAAAGAAAGAAGTCAACATCTGCGTCTAGCTACTCCTAACTACATGTAATGCCCGCGAAACTCCTTCATGGTGCGGGTGACAGGCCCGGTATGTCCTACTTTCGTCCTCTCTCCGATTCATACCGGTTCGACCTAAGCCAACGTCCCCCGAGCCTCACCCTCCCAACCTCGGTCTCCTTCTCCAAGTAAACTACTGCCGAGCTGGTTTTCTTTCCTTCCTCAACCAACGTGGTCTTCTTCCTCAGCCAGCGAACTCCAGTGATCTTTCCCAGTTCCTTATTCGCTGCCTCCAACCATTGTCTGACCTTCCCTAGGTCCTTCCGTAGGGCGATCCCATGTACTACGATGCCGGTTTTAAATCTGGTGGTGGCATCGGGGTTGGTTGGTGGGGAGGTGGAAGTGCTCCTGGGGCGGGGAGAGGGACCTTTGCGTGAGGTGGCTGCCAGGTGGCGCTTGAAGGCTTCGTCTTGGCTCGGCAGCTTTCCTTTGCCCTTCTTGGCGGTGGGGGGGGGGGTGGAGTCGCGCTCGGAGTCTCCTCTGCGCGGGGTGGTGCTCCCATGGGTGTGATATCGACCGAATGCAAGCGGGGTCACGTGAAAAAAAAAAAAAAAAAAAAAAAAGACCTTGTGGTCTAATAAGGCATTAAGAGCTATAGCCAAGCTACTTAGATAATGTTGGATGTAAGAATCTTTTCCTTACAAAAAATTTTTTCTACTGGGTTTTATATTTATTAAGGGTTTTAATACTCTCACTGACTGAATAAATAAGTCCATAGATATACCAGTCTTACTGTTAGCTACAGACAGTTAAAAATCTATAAGAGATCTTGCACGGTATAAGGTATACCGATAATTATATTAGCTATAGAGACTCTTATAAGAGAGCTAATATATTGCTAATAATACTAATTAGTTTTCGATAATTGTTAGTCAAGATGACTGCCCTAAAATGGGAGGTAATGTTATAGCTAAGGTAAGGCTTACTTGATAAGAAGAACACTTATCGTAAACTATTAGTAAGACTAATACTGATAAAGCAAACTAATTACCTATTAGGCTTAGCAGAAGGCTCTTTGTCTTTAGAATAGGATAGTGTTATGGAAGTATATGTTATTATTTATAATTAGATTTCTAGACCTTTGAGGTACTCAGTTTATGAAGCTAATATATACATATATATTAGTATCTTGCATCTGTACTATTTTTGTATGTTTCTACTATATGAATCTATTAATATATATGTTAATAGTAATAAGAAATTGCTATATTGTGAGTTATTTATTCATCTATTAACTAGTTATGTATAATATCAGTAAAAATAATTTTTTAGTAGGGTGCAGCCACTCTACCCTGGGTGCGGCAATCGCCCTGAGCGCTCTCAGTGCCTCGAGCATATTTAGAAACTTGACATTCTACCCCAAGGTGCCCGGTATAAGAAAGAAATTGCATTATGCCCTGGCGTATTCAAGAAATTGCATTGGGCCCCTCTACACATAAGGTGCCCACTCACTACACTCTATTGTCCGAGTAATGATATATAAAAAAAAAAAAAAAAAAAAAACTCTATTGCCCCTGGCATAACCAAATTCACTCTCTTCCAGTGCTCCAATCATATACTGAGTAATACCTTTCAATATCACGACACGTGTACTCTCAAAGTCAGCATGGGGACTTATGCAAATGTAAGACCATCTACTGTAAATAGGCTTGCTACCAAAGTATGCCATTTACCATGACAGTGCTATTTACTATAAATGCCATGCTTATCTTAACACCTAATTATATATTTGTAGCTATTGTGATCTATATACAGGTGCTCTTCCCCATCCCAGCATGCTCTCTATACAATATAGCCCATTTTGCCACATCTCGCTGCCACAGACTGTCATACCTGTTAAATTCGGCTCGGTATAGTGCATCTCGAGGCATCATGAAGAGCCGCCATACCTGTTAATATAGCTTATTCTACTATAGCTCGCACTGTCGAGAGAGGCCTGTCATACCTGTTAAAAGACCTTGTTCTGCAGCATGTCACATTATTGAGAGGGACTGACCATACATATTAAAAGACCTTATTCTGCAACATGTCGTACCGTCGAGTGGGACCTACCATACCTGTTAATAGAGCTCATTCTGCAGCATATCGCGTCATTAAGAGGGACCTGCCATACCTATTAACAGAGCTTATTCTTCAGCATATCGTATGCTGTTGAGAGGGGCTACCATACCTGTCAATTGAGCTCATTCCGTAGTATCTCAAGCCGTCGAGAGGGGCCTACCATACCTGCTAAAAGACCTCATTTTGCAGCATATCACACCGTTGAGAAGGACCTGCTATACCTGTCAATTGAGCTTATGCTGCTTCCTTTCACGATGTCACAGCCACCTACATACATATCGATATTATACTTTTCTGCAGCCGACAGGTCAAGCCGAGCCGATGTGCCAAGCCGGAAGGTAAGACCTTACTAATAGGTGACTCGAAAAGGCTTGACAAGCCATCCCAGTCCGGTTGATTAGCTCTCTGACAGCTCATTCATATGTCTTTCAATATTAGTATTACTATTGCTGCTCTTGCATTTCGGATTCTCTTTCTCATATCATTATAGTCCTGTATTCCTTTCTATGTCAATTTTCAAGCATATAAGAGCCCCAGGTCCGCCTCTATAGATGGCTCTTCTTCTCCTTGGCTATTGTCTTGTTGATTAATAGACCTATCTGGTTTCTCATACTTCTCCACTACTGCCATTGCTATAGTCCGTGACTCCTAGCTGCTGAGCTGCTGCCGCCGCCGTCGCCACTGGTGCTTCCGTAGTCCTCGACCTATAGTCGCTGACCCGCTGCCAATACCTAAGCTGACTATACCCTTTAGCAAGGCCTCCGCCCAAGCCCACCGCTGACGTTACACTATAACAGACCTGCCCACTCGCCAACCAGTACATCAGTATCCATGCCTTCCATTGGCGTGCCTGCTTCTAATGTATTATCCTCTTCAGCTCTGATACCCTCCTCCAATGCCACCGACTTTGTCACCTACCTACAAGCTTGGGAAATTAAGCCCATGCCTAACAATTCAACTGAGTTTCAGACATATCGACAGGAAATCTCCAATCTCGTGAATGCTATGAATGCTAGAGGTACCTCACTGCAGGATGAACTCACTCTTGCCAACATCAGATCAAGGAGCTCCAAGATTACCTCGATGCTGCCATTAACCAACAATCAGTACTACAGACCCAGTTGGATGATGCTCGCCAAACAATCAAGGCATTATCAATTACTTCAACATAAGCCTGCCTCCGGGCTTTGAGGGTTTAGACCCAGGGGCCCTGCCTTGGCGAACAGCTGCATGCGGGGTCACGTGAAAAAAAAAAAAAAAAATTACTTCAACATCCGAACCTGTTGATTACCACTATCGAGCTGCCAAAGTAGCAGACCCTGCTAAATTCGATAGATCTCGAGATTTGCTGAAGACGTTCAAGACCATAGTCACACTCAAGCTGCTAGGCAACTCTAAACTCTTCCCCACTGAGAATCATAAGTTTGTCTATGCCATAGGCCTCCTCGAAGGGAAGGTCTTGTCCCAAGTCCAGCCCTACATCGACAATAATACCATTACCTTAACTAGTATTATGGCTCTCTTCAATGTTCTGAATGAGGCGTTTAGGGATCCCGACCGTCAGGGAACTGCAAGCCGGCAACTCAGCAATCTTAAGCAGGGTAATAAGGATATCCCCAATTGCTATACAGAATTCAACTGGTTTGCCTGTCTTGTTGACTGGACGGAAACTAGTAAGCTTTGCTCGCCTACCCTGCACCCAAAATAGTCAAGGAGATGGTGACCCTTGCTATTAGTGTTAAATAACAAGCGAACCATATCAAGACATCTACCCATGCTAAGACTAATGGCCCGTAATGGCCCGGGCCAGTGGTCTGCATTTCAAGATGAGTAGCTTCGAGCCATCCATATTTTTTTCTGAAATAAAACCTCGCCATAGCCCATTGGGCGGCATGCGAGTACTGATATAAAAAATATATATAAAAAAAAAAAAAGAGCCATCCATATTTGTGCTGGCTGACCTCGACCACTGGTCTCATTTCCAAATAAATGCCCTGATGATGTTCATAATACTAGTCATATCATTCAAGAAATCATGTAAATGGAGCGATGTTGCGAGCGCTATAAATGTTCAGTATGGTAAGCGGCAATTTAAAGAAAAGAAAAGAAAAAAAAATGCATGTCAGGCAAGAAAAATCATGTCCTGTAAAGCAGCAACATCTCTACCCATGTACCTAATTATGCAGCTTGGCTCGTTTTTGGTCTTTGATCCTTGTGAATGGATCAGTGGCCCGTCTTAGTGATGAGTAGCCCAGTTACCGACTGACCCGGGCCACACATGTTTTTTTTTTTTTTTTTTTTTTTTTTTTTTTTCGTGCCGCCCTATGGGCTATGGCGAGGTTTAGTTACATAATAAATAAGAAAGAAATTCATCAAACGGGGAAATGGGTTCCAAAGAAAAGGTCCACTAAACTGTCCACCAAAAAACATGCACTAAACCAGTCACGAGCGAGGGTTTGATGTTCAAAACTTCGACCACGAGGGCCTCTGATGGTAATTGTGCGAGAGTGCACATTGCAATATTTTGTCGGGAGCATGGAGTGGAATATCATTATATGGTTCAACAGAGAATATAAGTGCCTGAGATCAACGTAGTTGTCTCCACGTCATATTAGTACTGAACAAAAAAGCTTAGAGTTTTTTGTCACATAACCCCGCTTATCGCTCTTTCGCTATGGCGGCGTAATGTCTCTCATTTACATACAAAATCAAACAGGACGATGACCAGACTAAGCACAAAACGTTTCTCCAATGCGAGGTACAAATTTGAACTGGCCCTGTCCACAAAGCAGATCAACAAAGTCATCTTGAAACTAACTAGAACTCACCATAGTACCCGGAATCCAAAACTCCACTTTCCCGCCATAAATCCTCCTTGACATTTCATCAGAGCGTTCATTGGGTTATTGTGCGCTCCCGCTAGATTGCACCATAGTGGTGATCGTTTCCGCACTCGCGTCCGCACTCATTTGTGCTGGCTGTGGAGGTATAGGGAACCTCTCCGCAGACAAATCCATGAGCTGTGGGAATCTAACGCCTGTAGTTATCTGTATGACCCTTTCCAAGCGTTTGTCGCTGAAAACTTCCGATACATAACCACCTAGATCATCTAGTACCGTCTTTGGTTGAATTGTAATCCCTAACAATTCGTGAAGTTTTCCAATCTTCCTGCTAATGAAGTCAAGGCTGAACTGTTCAAGTTTTCGTATACTGTCATCCTGAGGAAATTCCAAATTCCTCACGTTAAACTCTTTTGACAAAAACGCGACATATATTCCAAGCCTGTAATATGTATATCGGCCGTTCCCATTATCGTCAGGCAACGCATATTCATGAATAGCCGAAGAAAACATCTCATGCACATCCCGGAGGTGATGAACAAACATCTGATCCACAGACGAACGAGCTTCCAAGATACCCTCTGTCCAGCTCAAACCACCAATTAGCACAGATTCATTTTCATCAGATTAAAGATAAGCAACTGGCAAACCTATTATCCATGGTATGGCAAACAACTCCTGGTTCAGGGAAGAAGAGAGTTGTAAATAATTGTGGTTGTTCAGGATGGCCACTATAGCATTCCTGCAGGCAATTTTATCGCCAACGGCTATCGCTAGCCGGAGAACGTGGAAGCTTGTACATACCAGTAGCTCACTACAAGCTTCGTGACCGCGAATGTACTTCTCCAGCTTGAGCACAGGAACTTTTCGTCGACAGTGAGCGAACCAGCTCTGTACCCAAGGGCAAACTAGATGCGCGTACCCCAAACCCCATGCAACTTCAGCAGTAGCCGTAACCAAATTGATGGCGCTGGGCTCACGAAATGGGCTGGTATCCAAGAAGAATTCCTTTGTTCGGGAATGAATTAACTTCATAAGAATCCGAAATGCGCTGATATGCACATCCCGCAAAACTGGCAAAAGCAAGCTGGCAGTAACAAGATCATCTCGATATCCCCACAACTGCTCAGGAATAGGAGGAAACAGATCCACTGTCTCTGAAGTATGCAACGATGCCAGCTTGCGAAGAGCCCCATCCATCATTTTGAACGCAGAGGAGGACACCCTGAACCGAACCAGTGGAGCTGCAATTTTGTGAGGAGTTACTGACGAAGGTTTCTCGCTGTGCCTAAGATTCAGGATGAGGTCACCCTCAGGATAGATATCCTCAACCGGGACCTGCATATCCGTTGGTCGATGCTGGGGAAATGCTGATGGCGGAACGTCATTCTTTGCAGCTGGTGTGGGAGATTGCGTCATGTTTAATTCGGATACTCCTGACGGAAAGCAGCTCGAGCTCGGTGTCAACAAGGCAGGAGATTCCGGTCGAGATATACTACTTGTGCTTATGCACTGTGAGGTCTCGGCTCTAGGGATGCTGCAGTTATCACCTGGAGTTGATGAATCTCCGAGCCCTTCTGAGGCCGAGTTGTTTGGCGGTTCCTACCATCTAGATATAAGTATAGCACCTATCATATAAATATCAACTAGGGATTGTCACCTCTCCATGCATACCAGAACTTTCAATCGCTACACTCTGCGATGGTCGCTGATTCACAACTAAAGTCTCAACAATCGGAGAAGACATACGTTTGCATAGACCGCGAGTGTTGTCCGTTTGCAATTCGTTTATCGCGATGGATGTGAGATTTCTGAGTCGTATGAAGCACTCTTGCTTCTCTCAGGACTGTCCTCGTCGTTAGGAATATATATCATAGACTGGAAACCTGTATGCGGGGTTCCGTGATTAATAAAAAAAAAAATAGTGGGACCACCACCGTCATTTGGAACACGTATGCGTGGATAGCTAGTCTCATACCAAGCCCCTAGGTGGATAGCTAAGTATGTAACTGTCGGGCCTGATCTAGGCTTAGACTACGGCCTAGTACATGCGGGGGAATTTAGTGTCTTGGCAGAGCGTTCTGCATGCACGGGTGTGGCACTGCTAACCGGAATGCAGCCTCAAAGGTTGCTCTGATCCCTTCTGTACGCTTTGACAGCTGCAGGCGTCTCCGGATCTACTACAGGTTTCCTTTGCTATACCGGACCTCGCTGTACCGGAAACCTTGCTATACCGGATGCTCTACATCCCGCTCTCATACAAAACCCTCTTGCTACCGGCCGCACTAAGAATACCGGACCGGACAGGAATTGCCAGGCACTTACCCCCCTGTCTCCATACAAATAATATTTGCTATACCGGATACACTAACACTGGTACATCCAATCTTGGCTACCCCACATTGCATTCACCTTGCAAAGGTTACTAAACTTAATTAAATTAGGCTGTCGTTGTCGATCCACTTCCCAATTACATTATTTTTGCTGCCCATCCCTGTTCTATTCTGCCAAGCATTTTATTCTATAACGGATACCGAACGAAAAGGGCCGTATTTTACAGATCCGGTATAGCAAGGGAAAACTGTAGTAATGAGATTCCCAAGCATCCGATATGCAATTTCCAGGTTCCGAAGCTATTGGAGCCAGTGCCGTTTAAAGATGGCCGTACGCATCAAGACCGCGAATTCCGTTGCTGGGAATATTAGCTTAATTCAAGCGCGGTCCATATAATTCAGAGTGAAGGGAAGCGGAATAAGGTATTTACGCTTATTGAGTCGAGTACGTCGCTTGCTGCATTGCAATAGATACAGGAACATAAAGCGACATATATAGACAACTTTTGGTGATAACGAGAAATCCTCAAGTAGAGCAAAAACCTGAAAACAACATATGCAAACCTGCTTTCTCATGTCATGACGACAGACCATGATTATGTTTCAGTGCATATGTCAGTACGCTGTCATGATGAAGTAAAGAGAAGTAAATCTCAAGTACAATGATGCAACAGTACGCTGCATATCAAGCTATACGAATGATAATCCTTAACATAAGGAAAAGAAATTGATAGTCACGTGCTCTACCGGGCAATTGCGCACTCTTCGGATGCCACATTTTTTTTTTTTTTTTTTTTTTATATCAATACTCGCTTGCCGCCCAACGGGCTATGGCCAGGGTCTTATATTTAACTAAACACAAAACAAACAACAACAAATCGAACCCAACTAACTAGAAGTGATGCCCGCGGTAACTCTCAGTGACACGGGAGTGTATATGTATCTCTCAGAGGGCCAGTACCTATTTCCGTCCCCTATCCCACTCGTACTGATCCACTCTCAACCAACGTCCCCCAAGCCTCACTTTCTCCACCGCGGTCGCCTTCTCCAGGTAAAGCACTCCTACCTGCTGCCTCTTGCCATGCTACCTTTCTGCCTTATGGTCCTTGCATATAGTATAGAGCATATGTAGTTGTTAGCTTATATTCTAATATGTCTGCCATGAAAATGCAAATGGATAAGTATGCAATAAAACAATTACTAGTATAGAGTGTTGTTATTTTATTTATTTGAGGCTAAAGAAATAGAGATGATCAATTAGTCCCTACTAGTAGATATTTGACTAGTGTAAAAAATAAATGTATGGATATTGCAAGCCTCATCCATGCATAGCAAGCCTCTACTAACTATATTAGTGCGCAAAAAATAAGGCGGAGAATGGGGAGGAGTATGACGTTTTGGAGAATTTCTTCGCTGGGTCAAGTTCTAGAAGGTAGGAGAATGCGGGGTCAAGTTCTAGAAGCTAGGAGAGCGGGGGCGACGGCGCGTGGGGGGCCATGTACGTAGAGAGTTAGTTTAGCCTGTCTCCGGGCTATGAGGGCTTGCCCAGGGCCCCTGCCATGGCCAAGTGCTACAAGCGGGGTTATGTGATTAAAAAAAAAAAAAAAAAAAAAAAAAAAAAAGTGCGCAAAAAATCTTTCTGCCCTTTCCTCCCTATGTGTTGCCGTACTACTGGCAGATCAAGCGAAAGCACTCTCAGACAAGCGGAGGCTACCGGTATCTTGGAGCAATTCCATGGCCAGCTCGGACTCAAACTGAGGCCTAGCTGAGACCAGGCGATCATAAGTGGGAAAAACGGCCAGTGTGCATACAGGGAGAAAGTGCCTATCCTGAGAGGTTTTGTCGAGTCTCTGACCATCTGCCTCTCCTCTGTGTCTTCTGGTATACTCAATGATGTCTCCAAACTTGTGGAGCGTCCACTGATTGTCCTTATGAGTGGATATCATTTTCTCATGAGACTTCCAGTCTTTTGCAGCGTGGAATTCGATGCCGTTGACCTTTGCTTTTCTCTTGGGTCGCACACGGGTGCGCTTCTTGTCTGTTATAGTGTCTGCGATTGCAGCGAAATGTAGGTATAATTTAGGACAACGCTTGAAACTTGACCTTTATATAGAGGTCGTATAGGCCTCTATATATAGGCGTCTAGTGTGTCGGTTATTTGCATTTATTCTATTTAACATTGAGTGCTAATTAACAAGCTTCTCGATCATCATCATGGCATTATGGTTAACTATGGATGGCGTTATTACCATGCGTCATCTCTCATCACCATGGCATCATTGATACTTTGTTCGGTCACCCTGATTTTTTTTTTTATTTTTTTTTTTTTTTATTTCATTACTCGCATGCCGCCTAGTAGGCTATGGCGAGGTGTTAGGTACCTAAAGGACAAATAGTAACTGATAAATCATAAAGAAAAGTAGACTGTGTGAAACAAAGAAACTAGCTCGCTGCCCAGCCCAACACCTCAACCAGTTTCATCCCCTCCTTCTCTCCCTTTTTCTTCTTCCCCTTCTCCCCCCCGTTGGTATCTTCATCCCCGCCTCGCCTCCTGGTAATCTCTTCTTCCATGCCTCACAATCTTTTGTTATGTGTCTGTAATTCTCGAGGGCTTTTCCACACCACCTGCACTTCGGTGACTCTTCTTTTCCTATCTGGTGTCTCCATTGCCTCAGTCCTTTATCCCCCATTATGCCTGCGAGTATGGGCATTCTCCTTCTGGTCCCCAGATATTCCAGTGGTCTGTACATTAGTTGTAGTCTCTTTCTCTCCTCCCCTCTCCTGTTCTTTGCCTCTTGTCGGATGCCCACCTCCATCACTGTCTCGTACTAGTATTGTAACGCCATGGCTCATTTGACCGCCCTGTCTGCCTTGGTGTTACCCACTATCCCTTCATGTGCTTTAACCCACAGGAGCGCCAGGTCTTGGTCCCCTCTCGATGTCCTCTCCTCCCATCCTCTCCTCACCAGCTCCACTGCACCCTCCGACGTAAGGTCCCCTCTGGCTATCTCCTTCATTCTTGTCACTGTAGTACTGGAGTCTATGGTAATTAGCAGCTCTCCCTCTCTTCGCATTGCCTCCCCAACCACTATCAGCTCAGCATTATTGACCGTCTATCTTTTTCCCAGGTATATTAATGTGTCTTCTCCGGTCTGATATACTCCAGTGCTCGTCCTGTCCTTCATTCTACTTCCATCCATATAAATGCTTGTTTACTTTTCATCTTCCTCCTTAGCTATTAGCCTCTCTTACTCCTCCCTGCCTAAATCAGATGGATGTATCAGGTGTACATGGAGAGGAAGGGGGTCTTTATGCTCCAGTGGCCCCCTCAGGTATCTGGCATCTAGCTGTGGTCTTCTGACTGGCTCCTCTTCAAACCTTAGTATTCGGGCTTCTACTCTATCTGCCTCTCCATATGCGAACGTCTCAATAGATTCTAGGTTAGTTAGCTCTTCTACCATGTCCCGTCTCATCCCCTATGGGGCCTCCATTATTTCTCTTGCCACAACGTATTACTGCCTCTCCAGCAATCTAAGCTTTCATTCTGAGGGGGCCCCTTTTGTATACCTCACCCATGTCCAGCAGCCCCAAGTAGCAATGTTTCTAGCTATGCCTGTATACAATTGTCTTCTTTTAGCTGGGGGTACTCCATTCAGTCTGGCTGCTACTCTCTATACTGCTTTGCCTAGGTGTAACTACTAATTAAAATGATTATCGAATTTCAACTCCCAATCAGTATACAGTCCTTCTAGCCTGTAACTCTCTCTCTTGAATCCTATGATGATAGTTTCTGCTTTCCATGGATCTAGTTCAAAGTCTTTCTCTGACGCTTCCAGGGTCAGCTTTTCATGGTGTTCTCTTATGTCCCTCTTTGGAGAAGTGGAGCTGTGGGGAGGCCCAGACGGGGGTACACCTAGCCTTCCAGTGCAGTCAGCAGAGGTTTCGCCTAGAAGGCTTTAGAGAATGGGGGAATATAGAGAAGAACTGGAAAAGGACAGCAGAGAATGGGGAGGAGTGGGATGAGTTGGAAAGGTTCTTCTCTGGGATCAGGTTCTAGGGCGCCGTGCGATTTGCCGTCGGGGAAGTTTGCTTGCCGGGGAAAGTTTGCTTGCCGGGGAAAGTTTGCTTGCCGGGGAAAGTTTGCTTGCCGGGGAAAGTTTGCTTGCCGGGGAAGTTTGCTTGCCGGGATGCGAAAGTGTGGAGAAGAGGGGAGGGGGGAGAGGGGGAGATATATAGTGGAGCCTCCCTGAGGCAGAAACCGGCCGGAGGTTTCTGGAATCAGGTTGTAGAGGTAGATAGAAATTTCTTTGTTTGTTAAGCCTGTCTCCGGGCTTCGAGGGCTTGCCCAGGGACCCTGCCATGGCTTGGCGCTGCAAGCGGGCTTATGTGATTTAAAAAAAAAAAAAAAAAAAAATATGAGTAAGTAAGATATGATAGAGAACAGGTCTTTCTTAGTAAGTACTAAAAAGAGATATTTTTTAAGGTACAGAGGTAATACTACTATAGATGCTCTAGGTGTGGCATTTTCATATCTTTTCTTTCAAATTCAGAATCCGCGCACTCAATATGGTTTATAATTAATTCATTGTATATATCAGCACTATATTCTATGAGATATTGCCTGCATTCAGGTATCGGAGAGGTACTAAGGTGCCAGCATTATCGGTATGCACATCGTTACCTATACGGTGATGGTAGAGGCTATGTTGAATTCAAACCACTTCAGTCAAGCAATCTTGCAAGGTGCAAGGCAAGGCGAACCTTCGCTAGACAGCATAAACCAATCGCAGCCATACTGATATCCCCACACCGAATTATGCAGATACTCCCCTGCCTTCCCCCACCCCCACCCCCACCCCCACCCCCTCCCCCTTTCCCCCCCCCACCACACCCAAGAGACAGAAGCTTCCGAGCCAAGAGGAAGCATTCGAGAGTCACTTAAAGGGGAAAGACACAAGCACACAGAACCCCGGTCCCTCCCCGGGCCCCACCAAACTCCCCAGCGCCCCAAAAAAGCCCACCACGAAGAAATCCGCCACTCCCGATGCCTCTACTCCCGCACAGGGCATCGTAGTACATGGAATCGCCTTAAGGAAGGATCTGGGAAAGGTGAGAAAGTGGCTGGAGTCGGGCAACAAGATAGGCAAGACGACAGGGATCCGCTGGTTGAGGTCAAAGGCAAGACTGGTTGAAGAGGGGAAGCAGACCAGTTCGGTGGTGCTTTACCTGGAGAAGACGATCGAGGTGGGGAAAGTGAGGCTTGGGGGACGATGGCTGAGAGTGGACCAGTACGAGTGGGGTAGGGGACGGAAATAGGTACTGGCACTCTGGGAAACCCGCACCACTGAGAGTCACCGCGGGTAACACATGTATTTAGCGGAGATGTGTTTGTTTGTTGGGGTAGTTAGGAAGTGGTTTTTCTTTCTTTTAATAAAGACCCTCGCCATAGCCCGTCGGGCGGCAAGCGAGTATTGATATAAAAAAAAAAAAAAAAAAAAAAACACCGAATTATATCAATAGTTGCCTGGCGCGATCATCGCATGAATTGCAAGCTGATTTCATTTCAGCTGGAACTTAAGTTGCGAAAGTGGCTGAGCATGTGACAAGTCATTCATATAATCAGCTGAACAAGGTTGTCAGATCGTGCAAACGCACCTGCATAACAAGGTCGTGGGGCACCCAGTAAATAGACATTGTGGCGAGGCAAAAATGGTAGTTCTATTTGTGCTCTGCCTTGTACACGTGTTTATGCTGCGATCCCTGGTAGAATTTTGTGCTGCTGATTTCCTGCAATATACCAATGGGGAATTTTTTTTTTTTTTTTTTTTTTTTTTTTTTTTATTTCATTACTCGCGTGCCGCCTTGTAGGCTATGGCGAGGGATACCAATGGGGAAGATAATAGTTCCGTGTGTTATCAAACCTGATGGATATTTAAACGTCTTTGAAAATCCCCACTCTTTGCTACCTGCTTTGACATTAGCAAATTACCGGTGCGGCAGTCGTACCCCTTATACCTGACAAACGACAAATATAATGGCCGAAGCAGTTGGGCTTGTGCTTAGTGCAGTGCAATTGTTCCCCCGACTGTCGCAATATACGCTGCCTATTGCGAATCCAAAGAAATCGGTGCAATATCCGTTACACATCAAATCCAGCTCCGCATCGAACGGTTTCGGTATGAATGTTGGGGAGAATACATGGGGCTCAAATCCAAGCACGACTCCGGAACAGATCAGCCCCAGCATCAACTGCACGAATGGTGGGCAGCACATCCGGAAAAGCTGGTACTAGTGCTGGACACGATGGTTCTTATCTCCCGGAAATTTCTGGAAGTTGAAAAGCAGCAAAAGAAATATAAGGTCGAAGGGTCCAACTTAGATAGCCCTGGAGTAGCCTCACGTATACTAGACGATGTCCAAAAGGCACTTGCAAGCTCCATGGTCTCTTCTTTTCACCTCGCACATCAGCAGCTTGCAGCAGTGCGGATTGAAGAGCACAAAAATCTCGCTAAGGAATTGAAGTCGAGACATAACTTTCTATCAAGCCTTAGATTCTCACTCTTCGGAAAATTGAAACTGGAAAATCTCATCGCAGATCTCAGGAATTATAATGACACATTAGAAAAGATTATTGGATTCGCAGCCGTGCTGAAGGGAAGGTTGTATTCGAGAGTTCTGGATGTTGAGAAAGATTCACAGAATCGGCAAGGGCTTACCGAACTCGCGAACGCCGTTCAAGTCAATGAATCTATGATTGCGCACATCGCTCAGCGCAAGGCAACATATCTTGCATTGAAGGACCGCATCCGTAATGGGACAGCTAATAACGTATTAACCAATGATCCTGGACCCCGTCTAACCTATTCCAATCTTGTTATTAAAAATAGGCACTCAGGGCGGGAGTTTGGAACATATGGCAACACACCAGTGATGATTGAATGGAAGATTTTGTCGCCAGAGTTGCCTGGAGACGCAGGTATTTGTCGGATAAGGGACCTTGCAATATTTCTATCTGATTCCACTCTTGCAACATCGAACTTCAAAGATTCAATGCATATCATGAACTGTATGGGGTAAGTACTAGTTCCATTATTTTGCCTGAGAGTCAAACATTTATATTCTCATAGATACCTAAAACAGCCCGGAAAGAGCGATGCGGTTGCTCTTATCTATCGCACGGACGCGTCTCCACATAGGACTCTTCTGGAGCTCATAACAGGGCAATCAAACTTCAGCCTCGGAAGTCGCTATCGTCTTGCCAGAGAACTCGCAGAAGGCTTGTTCTACATGCACCTGACTGGATGGCTGCACAAAGGCATAAGCAGTCATAACATTATAATCTCGGGCGACACGACACTCCCTGGCAGAACGCATGACTTACACTTGTTTCTCGCGGGTTTAATTCGGCAAGCCTAGATGCTCCAGGACAAATTTCAGAGAAGTTCCAGATCGACGAGCAGGCAGACCTTTATCACCATCCCGAATACCAGGGTTCCAACAAAAAGTCGGCGAGCTATAACCGGCAATATGACATTTATAGTTTAGGTTTGGTTTTACTGGAGCTTGGTACATGGGATCCTATTAAGGACTCGGGGAAATATAATGTCGCCAAGTATAATCCACAAAGTTCCAATCTCGGTTGCTGAAGGGCCCTGTGGAGTATCTGACATCCACTATGGGCAATGGGTACAAAAAAGCTGTGCACTGGTGCCTGAAAGATCAGTTTGATACCGGATCAGGCCTTGCCTCAATGCCAGATGAAGAGAGATCTGAGGCATTTTGGGATGCGGTGGTAGTGCCACTGGCCAGTTGTAATATACCCGAATAACTACGGCACGCTTTCTGTTCTCTATGGGCACAGATTGGTAGACTGGTGGAGGACTCACAATGAGCTGCGACGAGTCACCACGGGAGCCAAACCTGTTGCCATACGAGAAGGAGGGGGAAGCATCCAGACATCGTCTAGCATGATGCGGGTATGGAGAAGGTGATGGCTGAGGCACAACAACGCTGATGGAACCCCTGCAGAATGTAGGAAATACGCGGAGCGGACAACCTGTAGAGTTGCTACGGTGGGCGGCATGATGAATGTGGCCATAATGTGGGTGAAAGGACATAAAGGCTTAGAGGGCAACGAGAAAGCGGACGGACAGAGCAGCGAAGGTGAGGGGAAAGAGCGGCGAGTGGAAGAAAGGGACAGGTTGGGACTAAACAACAGACTGCTTGTGGGAAAGGCGGAGAGCGCAGAGTGCCGGCAGTGCGGAGAAGGGGAAGAGATGGCGGAACATGTCTGGGAAGAATGCAGAGCCCGGAGGCAGAAGTGGCCCTCAGGAGGCCGTGAAAGAACCCCCGGAGGCGAAGGAGGACGGCAGAGGTCCATTGATCACGATGCTAGAATGGGCAGGGCGGTGAAACATTTTCCTTTCTGCGAATTAACTTTTCCGAGCATTGGGATGGAGGAGCCTACTTCCTTTATTTCCTTTAATCTCCTATGTACCTAATCTCGCCATAGCCCATAGGCGGCATGCGAGCAATGATAATAATAAAAATAAAAAAAAAACATATTTCACATTCTAGTCCTGGTTAACGGTGTGATGACGGCTCAACAGCATCCACTGTTTCGCACGGGTACCGGTGTCTAGAGCTGGCGGAATGAAGCCTCACAGGCGGCCTCAATAATCAAATACTAAGGAAAGGGTCTTCAATTGTCTTGTCTGTGCGTGTCCATATCTGTCCATGTCTGTATATCTCCGTGTATGTCTGTATCCATGTATGTTGCTCCTTGCTTGCCTGCTTCCACAGTCCTATCTACATACAATTTATAGACCACCTTCGCCTTCCAACTAAGCCTATACATACATATCTCGCTTCTTAAATGTAGCTTTCTTCCTCATCCCATGCATGTGTCATCATGTGGCGCTACCGCTGAGTACCGCTCCGGCCCGCGTATGGCCTTATTCTTTCCATCGGTACCGTGGTTACCACCACAACGGTATATAGCTAGAGTGAGGGCCGCCAAGAAATTTTGTTAGAACTATATTCTTGTTATAAGAATGTGTGGTGACCGCCCGAAGACCTACTTATATCGATATCGACGGTATCCTGTATTTCCTTTGCCAGCCGCTTCCTGTTTCAGGCCAGCCCAGGTCTAGATTTCTATGCCCAGACCGTTGGGAACACTGGGCACCTGCTCTTATTAGCCAGTCTGGCGCCCTTGATGCTACTCAGCCCCCTCCTCTTGCTTGGCCGTGGAGCTTAACCGTCTGCCACAAGCTGTCTTATATTTATGGACTCTGTTTGCCCATAGCCTGTCTCTGGGTACTTGATCACATATTCCGCTCCTGTTCTCGTGCCCGTGCTATCGGCGCCTTTCGTTATCTCCAACTGGCTCCCGTCGCAGCAGAACGCGTTCCAGTCTCAAACACCGCTTAATTCGTCATCTCTCTAGTCGCTGGAAATTGTCATACCATGCAGGCACAATTCACTTCACTGATATTGCGTGAACCTTTGAACATCACTGCTGCTGACAGATCATTCTTCTTTTTTTTTTTTTTTTTATTTCATTAATCGCGTGCCGCCCTATGGGCTATAGATCATTCTTCAGCTTATTACATGTTGCAACGATTGGATGATTATTTTCTGTCCTGGACGGCCGCGGAACTTTGACGGGAGTTTGTGGGATATACTCTAGCAACAGGTCGCGAAATATTTTAGAGACTCAACATTGGGCCGACGAGGGCGATGGGCCAGAAGCGGAAGTTGAATGGAAAACGATTGGCCAGTGTTACAAAATTGCCACGTTTGGATCAAAGAGTAACCAGGACGTGGTGGCGGGAACGGTTCCTCTTGTCAAAGCTAGAGTTGTCCTGGAGGAGATCCTAGTGTGGACAGGGCTGCAAGATAGGAGCTGGCGTGAGGAGTGGGCATAAATTCTATCCCTGCTTATCACTTTGCACGAGGACTCCAATCTTGCAACACCCCGCAGCCCAGCAAGTGTATAATGAAATTAGAAAACGAAAACGGTAAAGGAAAATGAAAACCAGAACCGCTTGACATGGACTATGGCGAGGTATTGCAAGCTACAGTAACATTCCGAGGTCCTGTAGGAGTGGAATTCGAATCAATACAGCCCACTGCTTCTTCCCGGCGGCCGAAGGTATATACAAGGCCTCAAACCGCCCTCATCTGGTCTTCCGTTTCGCCGGACACTAGCAAGCAAATCCCCCCCTCCTCCTCTTGCCCATATCTCCATCTCGCATCTCGCTCTCTCTACTTAACCTCAAGCTCTCTTCACTCCCCGCCACTCTAAAGTCTCAGCATCCACAAATATGTCCTTTTACCTGCGGACACTATCTCTCTCTCCAAGCCCCTGGGGCCTGATGGCATTATCATCTTCCAAACCCCCACCATCGAGTAGCTCATATAGGCCCCAGCTTCAGGGATAAGTTACCGCAGAAAGAACTCTCTGCACACCACCTCGTCAGTAAACTACGGAATCGCAATCACTTCACTCTCAAGCACACTCATCATCACACAAATTCTTACCTCGCCATAGCCCACAGGGCGGCATGCGAGTACTGATATAAAAAAAAAAAAAAAAAAAAAAAAAATCTTTACAGCCATAAAAGAATCGATGCAGGTTACCCTGACATTATTACTAAGCAGTCCCGATCGAACAAACGACCACACTGAGTACGTAACGAGGAACCATGTTTAGCTCCGAACACCGACATCAACACCCTAACACAAGCGCACAACACAATACATGAAACATCCCGAGTTAACAGCTACCATGCATTTCCCAATCCCTGGTCTCAATTCGAGTATCTATCTCCATTCCATCTATCACAGTACACCAACTCCGCCTCCCGCAATATATGCTACCCCTCCGCCTCCGGTCCCCCTAGCATGCCTCTCAATATCCCCGTCACCCCCTCTGTGCTCCTATCGGTGTTGCTCATACTCAAAATGTCCTGCTGCCCCGGCACAAACGAATACATAGTCCCACCAGCGTTTGCAGGATTTTCCTGAACCTCTGGCCCTGGTTCCTCGTCTTCCCTCGGGTCCTGCATTAGCAGTCCTTCTCTTGAATCCCTCGCAATTGCATCTTCTGAGTCCCTTCCGACAGATAATTTCCAGCCTCCCCATCCGCAGACCCCGCCCCCATCAGTAACATTCTCCTTTCTTCTTCCCAATTTGTCGTACTCTTCCACTCTGCCCCTCCGGTTCCGGTATTTCCAAAATTCCCTGTCCTCACACTCTCCACCAGAATCACGTTGGAGACTCTGGCCCCCCCCCCCAACTTCATTAGCGTATAATACCCCCCTACATCCCTGTCCCCATCACCGTCCATTTCCGCCACGTGTGTTTGCCTTAGCAACTCCCGTCCCTCCTTCTCCCCGCTGAGCTCTGCAAGCAATGTCATCTTCTCTTCATCCTAGCAGCGCCGGAGAAAGAAGAGTGCTCCAGCCCTGATTAGCACAGTGCTCTTTTTTTTTTTTTTTTTTTTTTTTTTTGTCACGCGACCCCGCGCGCAGCTGCTCGCCAAGGCAGGGCAGCACAGTGCTCAGGAGTCAGGAGACGACACACAAATTGCTGCTGCCGTGCCAGGGGGAAGCTCACTTGTACGATTGTCGTCTGAGCGTGCCTCAGTGTTGCTCTCAGGGTCTCCCCCATCCTCATCATCATCCTCCCCTACCCCACCGATCTGCGGCGTGTCGGCCTCGGAAAAAAATCCATCTTGACACCGTATCGTCCGCCGTCGGTCCGCACCCCATCCTCCCCTGGAGCACCGTGCACCCTATTCCTGTCGGAAACCTCCCCCACCTGCCTCCTTCGCACACTCAATCATCCCCTCCGTACACTGCTGCATACCTGGCTGTATCGCGCCCGTCTGTATGTCGGTCACGAATGGCCACCCGGGGTTCAGCGTTCTCACGCACCAGCTCCCTGTTGCGCTTGCCGCGCGGTTGTAGCACCACCATCCGTCACCGCAGGGGACGTGCCATTTCGTGAGGCAGTGCTGCGCCGTGAGCTCAATGCCAGTTACAGGAGAGGCGCCGGCGGGACGCTCATGGTCGAAGTGGGGGGGCATGGTTGGGTGGGAGGGATATATTCGCCGGCGCCGGAGGCGATCTGAGCGAACTCGACGTGAACGGGCTGGAGTCGTTTGACCGGAGGGCAAACATATATGTGGGCCACTTGTCCCAAGGCTCCGCGACCCTTGTCTATGAGCCTAACTGACGGGTGTGACTGCACATAGGCCGCGCATCGAACCGCACCATCGCCGCATGCTGCCCCAACAGCAGCTACTGCATCTACTCCCCCTCCGGCGCGCCGCTGTGCTGCCACCTGGGCTACATCTACACCCCGAAGCCCTGCAGCTCCACGTACACCCTGTGCATCAAGACCACAGCGCTCACTCTGACGTAGCTCACCCCCGCACCATCGCTCACTCCGGAACAATTCACCATAGCCCACAGGGCGGCATGTGAGTAATGATATTAAAAAAAAAAAAAAAAAAAAAAAAAAGCTCTGGAACAATTGGCGTTGTCAGGGGCAGGTCTGGCGCCGGCTTTCGGTGGATGAAGTTCAACTGATCGTGATGTTCCTGGTAAAAGCCATTGTCACTCGGAGTCTGTCTCTATGGCGGCGGAGTTACAACCACTTGCAATTGGTCAAGAGAGCTCTGTCCTGTACTCCTCGACGGTGGCACGGGCAGGAACTACCGCATCCTCCGGATATGGATGTCGACGTGGATGACGGACATTGGAAGCGGAGACAAGCGCCCGAACGACGCTTAAGAGAATAAAGGCGCAGGCGATGATTGATATTGATAAAGGGCCTCGAGTACGACGCAAGAGCAGTACTTGAGGTGGAAGAGCGTCGTGGAAGTGGGGCATGTGGGGGTCGAAAGAGGCACCGATCGCGATATGTGGTGGTAGTATATACGCTGGTGTACCCACTCGGAGGTTCATGTATTCCGCAAGTATTAATATCGCGACGCCCACACCTGAGGAATCAAAATGTAGAGAGCAGGAGGGGTCAGTAGTTGCGAGTGCAGAGTGCTCGTTTTCGAATATACAATAGGAAAATCCAAACACGCGTGTAGGACGGCAGCTGCAGAACCGGACACAAAGTATCAACACGAAGCAAGAGTTGAGAAGGAAAGAAATGAAAAGATAACGAAAGAAAAGTACTGGAGATGAGTGAGAGGTGAGCGGGGTGAGCGAACGACAAGACACAATTTCCATTCCATGACCCGCCTTTCTGCAATCGCGCGACTGAGCCCCAGGCCATGGAGGTCGTCCATTATTCATGCTCACCAGAGTTATTAGTGCCTAAGTTAGCACTGCTCTCCCGAGCCTACACTTTTTCGGGAATCAACGTACTGGTGCGACTTAAAAGCTGCTGCACAGCTACATTTGCTTCTACATGCAGGCACTCGTTTTTGTGGACATAAATACCTATCCCTAGCCTATTGAATAGCTCGATTAAACTGTTAAAAACTGCATGGCAGGAGATCAGGTTCGGTAAACGTGTTCGGGGCCAGCCATCTTACCGGGCCACTCATCACTAGCCCAGGTCAGCCACTTCTTCTACTGTACACAAAAGTGGATAGCCCGGGCCAGCCATGCTAATTGGGCCAGTGGCCCGCATGCCGAGATGAGTGGCCCGGGCCATCCATATTTGTGCTGGCTGGCCTGGGCTTCTGGTCAGAATTCCGAATAAATACGGGACCTCTCCGGGCAGGCCAGACTACCCTGCCGGGTTGCAGGGATGTCTACCGGGGACTGTATCGTCTCTGCAGGGCACTGCAGAAGTCTTCAGATCCCGTGCCAGACTCAAGGAGTACTGTGGTTCACCACTTTCTCGGACACCCCACTTTCCCGGCCACCAAAATTGCGCAACTTTCGCACTCAATATCTCAACAACCACAACAGCATTTGTGAATGCACTTTGTGTAGCTATTAGGCACAGTGTAATTCTTACTATCTAGTACTTTTTCTTCATCAAAAATTGTGGTTGCAAAGGGATTATGGCTTGTCGCATTTTTGTTGGAAGGCTTGGCATTTATTTGTATGGGATCCCCATACAAATGTCACCACCCCCGAATTCTGCATGCTACACCTGCAATCAATTCATAAAAAAAACTCAGACACTCACATTCAATAGCATCACTCAGTTAGAAACTATGAACAATGTAGTTAGGTACTACCTGTAATGGTTGTGAAATTATTCACAATATTCATATTTCCCATAGAAACCATTTGTATGAGAACAACGCCGAAAAGTAGATAGTTGTACACCAACTCTACAATTCAACAAATGAAAGTAAACTAAATGCAGCACCTTACTATACCTCTTCAGGTGATTCTTGACATATACTATCATAGCTATTGTAATTAGCGTTGAAGAGTAGAACTACATTCGAGTCTGATAAACATTTTGTATGGAGATCCCATACAAATAAATGCCAAGCCTTCCAACGTAAATGCGACAAGCCATAATCCCTTTGCACCCACAAATTTTGAACGAAGAAAAAGTGCTAGATAGCAAGAATTACACTTTGTCTAATAGCTACACAAAGTGCATTCACAAATGCTGTTGTGGTTGTTGAGATATTGAGTGCGAAAGTTGCGCAGTTTTGGTGGTAAATGTGTCCGGGAAAGTGGGGTGTCCGGGAAAGTGGTGAACCACAGTATGTATGTCATCTATAAAACCAATAGGTCTGCTTCTTGGTTCCTTTTTTTTATATATATATATCATTACTCGCATATCTCACTCATACCTCTACCAATCCATTGCCCACGCAGCAGTATGGTTATAGCTCACCCTTCTCTTGCACAAATTGTGGAGGCTACAATTGCATCCATGCCAACCACTTCACCGACAAGCTCCTCTAACCTCGCCGTAGCCCCCAGGGCGGAATGCGAGTAATGATAAAAAAAAAAAAAAAAAAAAAAAGCTCCTCTAACTGGTAAGCAGCTTGCATATGGTTTATTGAGAGCTCTACTACTGCATCTGCTACTTGGACTATGCGAGCATTTATCGATCTTACGCAAGACGAAAGCTCAGCCCGCGTACTAGCACTAGCGCCTACTCTAGCACCTGTGCCCGCACTAGTACTAATATCATTACTCGCGTGCCGCCCTATGGGCTATGGCGAGGTCTAGTTACATCAAAACAAAGTACAAGTACGAAAAAATAGAAGTATATCCATCGACGCTGTGATCTCCTCTTAAGGTCACTTGCAGATGAGCAAGCATTTCAGCACTGTCCTCCGCAGACTCAGCACATATGCGCAATTACATCAGCGAATGGCAACGCAGCTAGCTCAGACAACCTGCGTCTCTCCCATATGTGCGACGTCGTTTCTTCTTCCCCGCACCATCGGCACTCCGGGAAGTCGTCTTTTCCAATCCTGAACCTCCAGGACTTTAGTCCGAGTTCTTTCCCTCCTAGTAGACCTGCCAGGGTTCCTGTCAGGATCCCCAGTCGCTGGAGTGGCCAGACCTAGGCGGTTCCTTTCTTCGGCTCTCTGGGACCTGGCCTCCGTCCGGATTCCGGCTTCCGTTGCGACTTCTTTCTGGTATTGGATCATGGCGCCGATCTTCGCCGCTCGGTCGGCATTCTCGTTGCCCTGTACTCCGATGTGTGCCTTGACCCACATTATCGCTACGTCCAGCCCTCCCCGGTCTATTCTTGCTTCCCATGCTTCTCATACCCTTCCTGCCGCTCCTCTGGGGGTGGGTCTACCTCCGGCTATGTGCGCGATGCGCGTATCATAGTCAATAAGTTATCACAGGATACGCAACATGTAATTCTATTGCAGGCTTAGGGTAGGGTGCGTGCTGAGTCTGCACTAGAATTACATGTTGTGTTTCCTGTGATAACCCATTGACTACTTATGATATTATTTCTGTTTTTTTCCACCTTAAAGAAGGTTCAGCCGAGTAATGAAATTAAAAAAAAAACAAAAAAACAGCAGGTGCAAACTCTTGAGGAAGATCGGGTTGCCACTCATGGAGAAACTGTTGTCTGAGCTAGCTGCGTTGCCATTCGCTGATGCAGTTGCACATAACATGCTGAGTCTGCCCGGGGAGGTCCCGTACATTGCATGATGGCAATAGAACTGCGGCCGGTACCTTACCGTCAACCGTTGCCAACTACCTACCACAGAGGCGAGCTGCTGACGCAGCGCACGCATATGCATTCAGCTCCGTCACAATGGCCAACCCAGTCAATTGAGCATCAACATTTCACAGTACTCGGGCTGCAGATGGTTTTGGAATTTTACCTGACCTCTAGACAGGCATACTACTATTGTTATCATGATTGCTGACAGCAGCCTGCTATTGCCGCTTCTGGAGGTTCAAATGCGGTAATCTCCGTAGAACTCCTCTTCATCCAGTGCTTACTGCATCAACTAAACCTATGGTCACTTTGTTGATCAGAGGTTGCCAATACGAAAGAAGACTCAAATCCAGGATTTTTTTTTTTTTTTTTTTTTATATCATTAATCGCTTGCCGCCCCACGGGCTATGGCGATGTGCTACCTAGCTACTTTCTACGTCACATGACCCTTCTTTTCTCCCCTACTCCCCTAGCAATTGTATCAACGCGCCCAACGGATCTCTCTCCCCTTCTTTCCCCTTCGGAGGCCTTTTCACGTGCTCCTCCCCCCCCGGCCACCTCCGCTTCCACACTCTACACTCCTCCAACAAGTGTTTCGTTGTCTCCTCTCTCTCTCCACACCACCTGCACTCCGGTCCGTCACCTTCTCCTATATGCCACCTCCATGCCCTCAGTCCCTTACCCCCCAGCAAGCCCGCCAGCCTCCCTACCCCGCCTCCTAGCCTCTCCAACGGTCTGTATGTCAGTTTCAGCCGGTTCCTCTCCTCCGCTCTCTCTCTCCTCCCCTTCTGTCTCTGTCCCGCTTCTGTTATAATTTCCGGCTTGTACTGCAAGGCGGTCCCCGTGCTCGCTGCCCTGTCTGCCTTCTCATTACCGGGGATCCCCCTGTGCGCTTTCACCCATATCACCGCTATGTCCCAGTCTCCTCTCCTTATTCTCTCTCCCCATGCTCTCCTCATCCTCCTCGTCGCTCCGTCGTGTGCTATGTCCCCCCTCGCAACCGCCGTCATCCTCTGAATCGCGTGTCTGGAATCCGTTACAATCATCAATTCCCCTTCTAGCCTCTCCATCGCCTCGCTTATCGCCACCAGCTCCGCGTCGTTCACTGTGGCTTCCTCTCCCAAATATACCGACTCCGATCTGCCCCCCCAGAACATCCCCGCCCCTGCCTTCTCCTCCCTCATGCTCCCGTCCGTGTATACTGGTACCCACCCCTCCTCTTTTATGTCGTCTATGTGTTTCTCCCATTCCCCTCTCTCGGCATCTCGGTGCAGTGAGGGCAAGGTAACCAGCGGTATCTCGTCGTCATGTCTCAATGACCCCCTCAAGTAGACTTTCTCCTCGTCCCCTCTCCTCAGCTCTTCTCCCTCGAACCTCAATGCTCAATGCTCTCGCCTCCACTCGCACTGCTTCGTAGCCCACAAACGTCTCCACCGACTCCAGAGTGAAATCCAGGAGGTTGGTCGGCTTTCATTAAAACACCGCACAACTGTCAACTGCGCAACAGTTAGAATGAGGCATCCACTGCCTGTGCTGCAGCTAGGCTGTTATGCTTAATTATAAAAGAAGATCCTTAACCTCCCGCCGGAAATTTACGATTCAGGATTTCTAAGTAAGCAGCAGGTGAGGCAGGTGAGAAATTTGGTGCGTGATCTTATCAATCCATGAGAAAATGCACTCTAAACCCTTGGAACTGGAATCTACGAAACTGTACTCTACAGTAGCAGCCAAGCAAGTGAGCGATCGTTGCTAACAACCCTCCGTTCTGCACCCGAGGCTTACCGCCGGGTGACTGGCTTTGCCGCCTCTACAGTGGACCGTCTCAAACAACCGATCAAGCGGGTGAAATGTGCTGTTTTTGAGATGCGAAGGATTTTTTTCTTATTTTTTTTTTTTTTAGAAAAAAAAAAACCTTTCCTTTTTTTCTAGCTTGTTCATCACTTCCTCTTGTGAGCGCTATGTTCCTTGTTGGCTTAGAAACTGTTGTGATTTCGACTTGGGTAAAGCAAACTCAGTAAACCGTCTTTTAAACGCACCCAAAGCGGCCATGGTTAACAGTATGTAAGTCAAACTGCAAGCCTATGTCGTTGTCACCGACTTGTTCTGCTTAAAGCAGCACTGGTAACATCATCGAGCACACTTTAATTCTGCCAAAACAGTAGTCTCGTGCCCAGGCGCTCTGGGCACCAGACTACCAAAACAGTGCGATCTGCATACTTAGCTGTAGTACCACTTTAAAATAAGCAAGCGCATTTCAGAGGTTAATTGAGCCAAACCAAAGCTTAGTGGGTCTATTCGCAAAATATACGCTAAATCCGAGATACGAGCGTGGCTAGTCCATAGCGGAGTACTGTAGTTACACCAACGACATAACGATCAGAAATTCTGGCCACTCTCAATGCAGCGGAAATGAATGTTTTGCCGGAAAATAACTTTGCGGATGTATTTTGTTTTAAAGGCACTTACCAATCATCCCGTTTAGGCGTCACACACAAGAATAGACTTCAAAGTGAAAGCAACCCTATCTGCTCTCCGCAAGTTCACTGAATGCATCACTTCGTAACATGACGCGGGTTAACTCTCGGTTTGTTTCTGGGCTCAGATCCCCAGCAATTATTGCACATTGCATACTTCCGCACTGCACTGCCAATCCAGCGAAGCGCCTGGATTGAAGACGGATCTTCTCTTGCAGCGTGGAGTAGTTTGTGGAGAACTTGAGCATAGGTACATATATGTGGTTGCACATGCAAGTGATACACATTAGCTACGTAACTAACGATAATATAACCACGTATTCTCATGAGCAAAATGATAGCACAAGGCGTTATCACAAGCTAGAGTACTACATAGATTACACAAGCACATTCTATTCGCTGGGTAGAACGTATTTACTTTTTGTCATTGACATTTTGTACAGGATGCGCATCTCATCGTGTTACATGTGTCTGCAGATGCATTGACATCACACAATCGCCTGGTACGACATGCCTCTTTGTTGAATGTCAGGTTGTCGCCGCATGCGGAGTGGGCTTGCCACATGCGGGTGTGGCTTGCAGTATAGCGCTGAACGCTGAACTGGACAAAGCTCCCTGTTGACAAAGAGTATGCCTTTGTCCAGAGCACCACACCTTACAGGCTTTGTTCACAGAGGACAATGCACTGCAAAGTTGACAACCTCTAGCTACGCTCATTTGCTATGTTACTATTTCTTATACTATGTTATTATTTAGAGAGGGCAGATTGCCCACAGTCTTAAGGAACAATTTAGAATTAAGTCGTTCATCAAATATCAAGTCATTCTTACTCTTAAGGGTGCAAATCAGAAGTAGCTATGAAGAAATCCAAATGTGCTAAAACAGCAAACATGTGTGAAGTGATAGAACAGCTCGTAATGCCGTTGGGAGCACTGAACCCTACTCAAGATGCCGTCCCAAAGCATATGTAAGTTTTAACTTTGATAGTATAGTGCAGCTGATTGGAACCAATTGAACGTAGGACCTGTTAAGTGGCACTCAAATTTCCTGAAGGGAAGCCACAATAGTGCGCTTATTTTGCAGTCCCAAATTGCATGTGGACGCTATCAATTTTCGCTTGGCTTTTCAATGAGTTGAGGGCGTCTGTGGCATACGCCGTCTCCGTCATGGAGCGAGAAACCCGTTGCCTTAACTGGCTAGTGCAAGCCCATGGCAGCGCAAAGCCAGCTTTCTGGGTCCTCTGCAGTGTTGTTTTCTTTCCCACATCCTCCGCCATTCCGTTTTTCCACCCCCTGCTTGTCCCACAGCCGGTAATGGATGGAAGATGTTTGCTACAGCGTTTCTTCGATTGGCCCCATACTGTACATTGGTAACCCAGCGCCGGGTATGGTTGAATTTCAATTGGGGCCTGACCTTTTTTTTTTTTTTTTTTTTTTAATCACATAACCCCGCTTGTAGCACTTGGCCATGGCAGGGTCCCTGGGCAAGCCCTCATAGCCCGGAGACAGGCTAAACTAACTCTCTACGTACATGGCCCCCACGCGCCGTCGCCCCCGCTCTCCTAGCTTCTAGAACTTGACCCCAGCGAAGAAATTCTCTAAAACGTCATACTCCTCCCCATTCTCCGCCATCGATTCACATTTGTCGCATGGGAATGGGATGGCTTGTCAAGCCTTTTCGAGTCACCTATTAGTAAGGTCTTACCTTCCGGCTTGGCACATCGGCTCGGCTTGACCTGTCGGCTGCAGAAAAGTATAATATCGATATGTATGTAGGTGGCTGTGACATCGTGAAAGGAAGCAGCATAAGCTCAATTGACAGGTATAGCAGGTCCTTCTCAACGGTGTGATATGCTGCAAAATGAGGTCTTTTAGCAGGTATGGTAGGCCCCTCTCGACGGCTTGAGATACTACGGAATGAGCTCAATTGACAGGTATGGCAGCCCCTCTCAACAGCATACGATATGCTGAAGAATAAGCTCTGTTAATAGATATGGCAGGTCCCTCTTAATGACGCGATATGCTGCAGAATGAGCTCTATTAATAGGTATGGTAGGTCCCTCTCGACGGTACGACATGCTGCAGAATAAGGTCTTTTAATATGTACTGTGTTCTACCGGGATATTGCGCATAACCGGGATATTGCGCAACCCCGGATAAGTGAAAATAAGACTATTACAAATTACTGAGTGGTTCTATTACATCAGGAATTTAGGTACATCTCAATTATACATGGGAGAGTAGTTTTGGCACCTCAGTTTGCATTCATCTGAGGATGACATGCTGTAGTGTACTGAGATATACCGAATTAGGCAATAGGGAACCTCTGTTTATAAAATCAGACACAGACCAGCTAGAGTGCTGATGTGCTTCATTACACATTAGCATATGCTCATGATTATATATATCAAGTTTGGTACTGATATAAGTATTGTAGCAGAAGTATTAACTGAAAATATTCAGAAATAGTAGCAATTCGGTAGTTATAGAAGCAGGCAGGCTAATAGGAGATACAATAGGCTTAAATATAAGTAGAAAGAGTTCTTACAGCTAAAGTATATGATAAAGATTTATTTGTAATAGTTTTACAACCTCTTATAATAATTGAAGTTGTAAGAAATAGTATGCTATAATTCATATTTTATAAGATATATTATAATATATAGTTAATATACTTAGTATATAAGAATATATAATAGATTAAATTATTTACACCTTCTATACTTTTATCTTTCAAGCTATATACAGATACTAGTCCTTATATTTTTTGAAGATATATATAATATCTCTATTTTATTTTATATTTTAAGAATTTTTTTACTTTTTTCTTATTTCTAGAAAGTTTTAATATTTTTTACATATTATAAGTTCTCATATATCTTATATAATAAAATATATACTATATTATATCTAATATAATATAAAATTTAATAGAATATAGTATAGTATTTTTTAGACTCTAAATTATAATATAGAGTCTTATAAGTACTAAAAATAAATCTTTACTATATATTTTAATTATAAGAATAGTTTTTACTTATATTTAAGTTTATTCTATTTCTATTTAACTTACTTACTTTTATTACTCTTAAACTACTACTCTTTCTAAATATTTTTAGCTACTACTTCTTCTATAAAACTTATATTAGTACTAAACTTATTATCTATAATTTTAGATATTTTATAATTAATTTACTCTATTATAAAATCTTATATACCTAGTATATTAAACTATATACTATATTATATTTTACTAAATATAGATAGGAGTATCTTATTCTCTATACTTCTAATTATTATATACGAGACTAGAACTACCAAAAATAAATCTTTCCTATATAATTTAGTTGTAAGAACCCTTTCTACTTATATTTAAGTCTATTATATCTTCTATTAGCCTGCCTGATTCTATTACTATAAAATTGCTACTATTTTTGAATATTTTTAGTTAGCTTCTACTACAATACTTATATTAGTACCAAACTTAGTATATATAATTATAGGTATATGCTAATATATAATTAAGCATATTAATACTCTAGTTGGTCTGTATCTAATTTTATAAATAGAGATACTCTATTGCCTAATTAAGTATATTTCAGTATAGTACACTATACTGTCCTCCAATAGATGCAATCTAAGATACAGAATATATTTCAGAATATGTTAAAAATATTATTTTAAAGTTTTATAATACTCGCATATAAATTGTAACCACTACTACAAAAATCCACATGTTTTGAAAGTGCACAATATTCTAGTTGTACATAATATTCTAGTAGAATATAGTATGATTAGTCCCTCTTAATAATGTAACATGCTACAGAACAAGGTCTTTTAATAGGTATGATAGGCCTCTCTTGATAGTGCAAGCTATAGTAGAATAAGCTATATTAACAAGTATGACAGCTCTTCATGATGCCTCAAGATGTACTATACCAAGCCAAATTTAACAGGTATAATAGTTTGTAGTAGCAAGATGTAGCAAAATGGGTTATATTATATAGAGAGCATGCTAGAATAAGGAAGAGTATCTGTATATATATCATAATAGTTATAAATATATAATTAGGTATTAAGATAAGCATAGCATTTATAGTAAATAGTACTGTTATGGTAAATAGTATACTTTAGTAGCAAGCTTATTTACAGTAAATAGTCTTATATTTGCATAAGTCCTCATACTAACTTTGAGAGTATATATACAGTAATATTGAAAGGTATTACTTAGTATATAATTGAAGTATTAGAAGAGAGTGAATTTGGCTATGCCAGGGGTAATAGAGTTTTTTTTTTTTTATATATATATCATTACTTAGATAATAGAGTGTAGTAAGTGGGCACCTTATATATAGAGCAGCCTAATGCAATTTTTTTCTTATACTAGGTATCTTGGGGTAGGATATTAAGTTTTTAGGTATGCTTGAGGCATTGAAAGTACTCAAGGCGATTGCCACACCCAGGGTAGGGTGGCTGCACTCTACTAAAAAATTATTTTTACTAATATTATATATAACTAGTTAATAGATAAATAAAGAACTTACAATATAGTAATTTCTAATTACTATCAATATATATATTTATAGATCCATATAGTAGAAACATATAAAAATAGTACAGATATAAGATACTAATATATACTAATATATATGTATATATTAGCTTTATAAACTGAATACCTCAAAGGTCTAGAAATCTAATTATAAATAATGATATATACTTCCATAATACTACTCTATTCTAAAGACAAAGAACCTTCTGCTAAGCTTAATAGGTAATTAGTTTACTTTATCAGTATTAGTCTTACTAATAGTTTAGGATAAGTGTTCTTATCAAGTAAGCCTTACCTTAGCTATAATATTACCTCCCATTTTAGGGCAGTCATCTTGACTGACAATTATCGAAAACTAATTAGTATTATTAGCAATATATTAGCTCTCTTATAAGAGTCTCCATAGCTAATATGATTATCGGTATACCTTATACCGTGCAAGATCTCTTATAGATTTTTAACTGTCTGTAGCTGACAGTAAGACTGGTGTATCTATGGACTTATTTATTCAGTCAGTGAGAGCATTAAAACTCTTAATGAATATAAAACCTAGTAGAAAAAATTTTTTGTAAGGAAAAGATTCTTACATCCAACATTATCTAAGTAGCTTGGCGAACGTAGTCGTCCTAACTGATTCACAGGCAGCAATCGCGGCAGTGAAGAAGGCAGGAAGATTAGGGAAAGCACGAACCGGAGACCTAAGGAGGGTGGTGGACCAAATTGCAGAAAGAAAGAGGAGAGGGGGAGACGTCAAACTGATGTGGGTAAAGGCACACATTGGTATCGCCGGCAATGAGGCGGCGGACGTTGAAGCAAAAAAGGCGGCGGACAGGATAGGGAGGTCGGTGGTGACAGAAGGGGGGCTGCGGCAGAAGTGGAAGCGACTGCGCGCGGCGGAGAGAAAAGAAAGGGGATACGTGGGGGGCGCAGTGATGGAGTGGAGAAGGGGGCCGCAACGGCGTTCACGAGATTGAGAACGGGAAAGGAGATGGGGAAGGAGTGGGAAGTAAGAATTGGGAAAGCGATGGAAGGGAGTATATGTGGATGCGGAGAAAGGCAAACGGCGGACCACCTGGCGTTCAGGTGTGAGGAGGTGGAGTACTTGGAAGGATGGGGAAGGTGGGAGGATATTGACGACAAGAAATGGATGGTGGAGCAGGAGAATGGAGAGGTGGTGAATGCGCTGGGAGAGTTTTTTGGTTCGCTGAAGGTGTAAGGGGAGGGGGCGAATTTTCGTTTGTTCGTAGGTGGCGGGGGAAGTAAGACGTAGCTATTTTTAAGTGCCTCGGGGAAGTGGGACGGGGAGGGGTTGACGCTTTCGTTTGTAGAGATGGCGGTGGGAAGGTCAGACAATGGTTGGAGGCCGCGAATAAGGAATTGGGAAAGATCACTGGAATTCGCTGGCTGAGGAAGAAGACCACGTTGGTTGAGGAAGGAAAGAAAACCAGATCGGCGGTAGTTTACTTGGAGAAGGAGACCGAGGTTGGGAGGGTGAGGCTCGGGGGACGTTGGCTTAGGTCGGACCGGTATGAATCGGAGAGGGGACGGAAGTAGGGCATACCGGACCTGTCACCCGCACCATGAAGGAGTTTCGCGGGCATTACATGTAGTTAGGAGTAGCTAGACGCAGATGTTGACTTCTTTCTTTTCTGGTATAATAAACCCTCGCCATAGCCCTTTGGGCGGCCTGTGAGTATTGATACAAAAAAAAAAAAAAAAAAAAAAAAAAGACCCCGCTTGCAGCTTTCCGCCATGGCAGCGGCCCTGGGTCTATACCCTCAAAGCCCGGAGGCAGGCTTGACCACAAGGTCTCAAGATTTCCTTAGATATCAGTCGTAAAACTCTCTGACAAATTCTAACAATCTTCTCAATCAACTTATAAGCATCGTCATCTTTGCTATTGCCATAGTCTTGTCAATGGATTTAGTACTTTACTACCCTATTAGTGCATCTTAAGTTAATGACATGATTAACTTCCAAGAACTTATTATTATTGATCTCTATTTTCTGGGGTTCAAGTTGCGCTCAGAAAGGTTTCAGAAGCAAGATATAGATGACTATATGAAGTTATATACCTTACAGCAAACTTACCTTATATGCATAGTCATTAGTACTATAGTTATCCTGTTAAACCAGTCTTCAGCTACTGCTAAAGTATAGGTATTGTCATCTAAAAGGTGTATAACTTTAGGGTCGAATCCGTATAGAGAGTAAAAGAGTTAAAATAGACAGCTTAATTCTGCCTCCTATTTCCTATAACATATATATTACATTATTATTTTATTGGCTTAATTCTTTCTTATCTTTTTTTTTTTTTTTTTTTTATTTCACATGACCCCGCGTGCAGCTGTTCGCCAAGGCAGGGCCTTTCTTATCTTCATTATCATGTGATCTATATGGTTTGTTGCTATGTTTATCTCCTATATATAATTGTATTACTTATTTCTTATTTATAAGTCATAGAATTACATCAAATATCATATTCAGCTGGGATATATTTCTGTTATGGCTAAGGGTAAGACTTACCGAAGATCGGATAAGGTACTACTATTGTATTATTATAAGACTCGCTAAGATGTATCTGATCAACACTAGGTAAGCTTCAGTACACTTTGACTGTTTGGTGGTTATCTCACAGAAGTGTATATCAGTTCATGTATGTTCGCTGCACTAATATATGCACACTCCTCCACCACTCACATCCTTTCCTGCTCTGTGCAAGTTCAAATACTAGTCCCTTTGCTCTTTTGTCGTATTGTTGGCAAGTCTCGCTCTGATCAACATCTTCTACAAACTCGGTATGGACGCTTGAATCGCTATTATACTACAAAAAATCTCACTATAGTCAATAGCTTTATGTACTGCAGTATGAAAAAATTTGTCTCAACGTGAAAACACTAATTCAAGCTGGCAATTTACCCTCAGAAAACTGTTCCTGTCCACAAGGATGTATACCCCAGTGATGTGGCTGGAGAAAGCGCCTACGTACCCGTTCACCTTCTTGTTATCCTGATGTGGAAAGTCAAAGTCACTACAGAAGACTCAGATAATGAAGTGCATCAAGAGGAAAATGATGATGTTCATAGTACTATTCATGTCAGTTAAGAAATCATGTACTGTTTTTTTTTTTTTTTTTTTTTTTTTTTTAAATCATTACTCGCATTCCGCCCTGGGGGCTACGGCGAGGTATAATTTAAATACATGAGTAGTATGAGAAATAAGAAAATAATAAAATAAGTGGTTAAAAAATATGAAGATAAGTAAGTACACCAGTAAGACAGTGATCCGATGCTCCCCTAATGTTCCTTCAGTCTTCTTCGCTTAGCATCTCCATTAGCTTGTGTAGGGGGTCCTGTTCGTCGTCTCCTTTCTTTGGGGGTCTGCGTATGTCTTCCATTCCGGGCCATCTTCTCCGCCATACTCGGCAGGATTCCATAAGGTGTCCGGTGGTCTTTGCCTGTTCGCCGCACCAGCGGCAGTCCGGGTCGTTTGATTTCCCTATCTTGTGTCTCCATGCCCTTAGGCCCTCCCCCCCTAGCAAGCCCGCCAGTTGAGTTACTTGCTTCCCGAGCCTCATCGCCATAGCCCACAGGGCGGTAAGCGATAAATGATATAAAAAAAAAAAAAAAAAGAGCCTCTGTAAGGGTCGGTCGGTACGCTAATTCTAGTCGGTTTCTTTCTCAAGCTCTCGCGTGTCTGGAGTTCTGTCTCATGCCTGTCTCTGTGACTACTTCAGTTTGCTATTGTAATGCTGTGCCTATCCTGGCTGCTCTGTCTGCGTCTTCGTTTCCCGGTATGCCTTTGTGTCCCTTGATCCACATTACCGATAGGTCCTGGTCCCCCCTCTCTATCCGCCTCTCCCACGCTATCCTGGTTTTGTGCGCCGCTCCCTCGTGTGTCGGGTTGCCGTTCGCGATCCCCTCGCCTTTGTTATCGCAATCTTGGAGTCGGTGAGGATCATGAGTTCTCCGTCGGTCGTGTCTAGGGCTTCACTCACGGCGAGTAGTTCCGCGTCGTTGACTGTAGCGTAGGTTCCCAGGTAGATCGACTTGGTTTTGCCCCTCGTCATGTATTGTAAAGCGGCAACATCTCTATTAATTATGCATCTAGGCTCGTTTTTGGTCTTTAATCCTTGTGACTTGATCAGTGGCCCGTCCCCTCCCATTGATGAGCAGCCCGGTTACCGACTGGTCCGGATCCCGCCATGGCGAACAGCTGCAAGCAGGGCTACGTGAAATTAAAAAAAAAAAAAAAAAGACTGGCCCGGATAAGATGGATGGCCCCGAACATATATATGCTTACTTACTATGTCGATCTCGCTGCACTCTGCACACCGCCCCACTCTTTTTTTTTTTTTTTTTTTTATTCACGTAACCCCGCATACAGGCTACCAGCCTATGGCAGGGACCCATATACCCGGGCCAGGTTTGAGACAACTAACTGCGGAATCTACATACACCCTGGAGCACCCAGTGCCCTCCGTCCCCCGGTCCCCGGCTACCCCAGATCGAGGCAGGCAAACCAGTACTCGACCGGGTCACCTTACACGCCTTCTTGCTTCCATCCTTTCTCCTCTAGGTCCTCCCAGGACTGCCAGGTGACATGTGCCCCATTTTTGTTCTTCCTCTGGGGCCGCTCCAGTTCTGTGCATCTGAACACCACATGCTCAGCACTCCATGCCTCACCACATGTGCATTGTACCTCCTCGCCACTGACCATCCTCCTCCACATAGCTCCGCCTTTTCCAGTCCGCAGCCATGTGTAATTTGTGAGTGCTCTCCTGCCCCACTTCACGAATTTGCCCTTCCCGAACCCTGCACGCTCCCTCTCCTCTTTTCTTTTTCGAACTAACTCTTGACGCAGCTCACCCTCAGTGGCCTGCCCATCATACCTCATGCCCTTGGCCCCCTCTTTGGCCAACTCATCCGCCTTCCCATTGCCTTCTATCCCCACGTGGGCCTTGACCCATGCCAGCTTCACTGCATCCGCCTTCCTTAGCCTCCGCCGCCTCTCTGTTATCAGCTCTATCACCCGCGCTAGGTCTGCGGTTCTTGCCTTGCCAGTTTTTCCTGCTTTCTGGACTGCACTGATAGCTGCCTGAGAATCTGCGAGTAGTAGTACTTTTGCACTGCCATCAACTGCTTCAAGGGCACCCCTCATTCCTGAGACCTCACCGTCCCACACAGTTGCCTTTGTGCCTACCCACCGGGACCCCTCTGACTCACCTGCTACCACCTGCCTCCAGCACCATCCGCCACCAACACCGCCTTCCTCACTGCGGCTGCCGTCTGTAAAAATAGCCACCGAGTCACCCTTAGCCTCATTGATGGCCTTTTCCCATTTGGCTGGGGCGTCTTCCTTGTACAACTTGAGGTCAATGACCTCAATGCCTGTCTGTGGTAGGTGTACATCTCGCCCCCAGGACACTCTCTCCTCCTCATTGACCTCGAGAGTGCTGGCAATCTTTCCAGCTACTGACTCAAACCCATCATTTTTGTCTGTAGCATAACTCAAGCTAAAGTCTCTCCAGTCCCTCCCCCTTTCACTCTCTCTGTCTGGGTCTGGGGCTACCATTCCAGTGAAGCTTTCCGGCCATAAATCTCCAACTCCTGTAGGGTCCCTCACTGATCTTAGTGCATATCTTGCTTGGCCTTGATCGAGAATCGTCGTTACACTCTCTACTCCAGCAATGGCCTCGACCTTTACTCTCGCTGCCCCTCGGACTGCACCAGTGCATTTGCGAAGTGCTTGATACTACAACTTCTCAAACTCCTCTCTCCACTGCTTCTGGCCTCTCCACCCAATTTCGGATCCCCAAAGGGCCACTGCCCTTACCATGCCTGTATAAGCCTTTCTCCATGAGATAGGACTCATACCCCATTGAGAGTTGCCTAGCCCAGACAGCGCGCTCATGAGTTTCCTGGCTTTCTCGATCCGGCCTTTCCAGTGGAGGTCGAAATCAAGAGTGCTATCACAAATCACCCCTAGCCACTTGCACCTCTCAACATCTGCCCTTCTCTTGGCCTTCTTACCGATGACTAGGACCTCCTCCTTTGAGGTCTCCAGTGGTAGATCGTGAGCTTCAGCAACCTCCCTGAGTACTCCTGCAATTCTCTCCCCAATTCTCCTCATATCCTTTCCTCCTTCCCAATCCAGAATAACACAGTTCATATCATCTACAAATGAGGGCAGCTCCACTTCACAGTCTCTCACTGTTGTAGCTTACTTTGTTTCCATCTCTTCTAAGATTGGTGTCATGTATATGAGGAACACAACTGGGGATAAAGGCGAGCCCTGCGGCACACCTACATTCGATCTGCCATTGCCCCTCACCTGTCCATCCCATTCCACCTCAAACTCTCGCTCCCGGAAGAAGGTTTCTAACCAGGGCAACCATTTTTCAGCTTTAGAACCCTGTACTCGGTGCTTGACCATATCCCAACGTGTGTTCCCAAAGCCTCCCTTGACATCCTCCATAATCCACACTGCCCCACCGCCACGTGCCAAGGCTCTCTGGCTCTTCACAACTGCCCGGAATAAGGCATCAATTGCAGACCTTCCTCTCACTCCTCCAAACTGCCCATGGTGGAATAGTCCAGCTTCTTGCAAGTCATCAGCAACCACCTTCTCCATCAGTTTTCCCACACAATTGATGAGTTGAATAGGCCTCCAGCTCTTTGCTTGCGTAAGATCCCTGCCAGACTCAGCCGAGCGCTCCCCCATCGGTCTCCTCCTGAAGTTGTCCGAATTTGGTTTTGATGACAGATTCCAATTCTTCGAAGTCTAATCATACAGCTTTGCAGGTTTCTCCATATTTTTCAATTTTTGAACTTCAGTTTCTCTCGCAACAACCTTACGGACAGGGGGGGCCTCGGCTACATGTCTCGCCCCACCATGGGATAGTGACCTTCATTGCCGTCGACCTGAGAATGGAAAGTTCCTTTGCTATGAGTAAAGTTGAAGCGCCTACGTAAGCGCGCAGATACAATTTCCTGGGTGCAGGGAGAGCTAGTAAAGCGATCTAACATATCATATTCCTGGATAGTGGGACGAGGGCTAATGTGGGAAACGGCATCTACACCTTTTGCTACCGTAAAATTCCGCGAATAACACCGTACAGTAACATATCTAGCACATACTAGTATACTTCAAGCGAGAACTTCCCATCTTGTATCCAGTTCGTACAGGATCCAGCATCACTGAAACTCTGTCAAAACGTTCTACAAATCGCATTAGCTCGTTCATCCCCAATATGATCTCATTCCGAGTACAGTGCATGTTGCCGAGCGACACCAGAACTTGAGTATTCGTGGAACTTTGCACTATTTGGACTCATGCAAATCGTGCACAACTAAGCACATCATGCAGGGCTAATAATCATAACTCAGCCGCACAAAGTAGATCCCAATTTCAACTTATGTGTTCTATGTTCATTAGGGGAAAAAAAAAATTCAATGCCAAGCTACGAACATTCTTCTGTCCAATTCTTGACAACAATATATAAAGCAATTGATCTGGTGGAATTGTAAATTTCCAGCGCCACCTGGTTATGCGATATTTACCTCCTTGATGATATCGAGATTCAGCGACTGCATTGCATTTTCCGAATCCAATCCAAAGGATCAGTTGTACTGTATCAGTAGACATTGGATGGTTAATTTTTACATCTACAATGTCACAACAAACAATGAAGTGCACTTTTACATAGCTGAGTGTGGTTGGAGAATCGTAGCAGGACAGACTTTGAGAGTTCATCATGCTCTTTTTTTTTTTTTTTTTTTTTTATTTCATTACTCGCGTGCCGCCCTATGGGCTATGGCGAGGTATATATAAACTAGAACTAACACAAAAGACTGACTAAAAACTAAATACAAGTATTGCCCGCTTGTCCTCCGTGATGCGGGTAGAACAACACCCAACGTCTATTTCCTTCCCCTGTCTGTCTCATACACGCACGACTTTAACCACTTCCCTCCGAGCCTGACTTTTTCCGTTTCCGTTGGTGTCTCTAGGTATACCACCACGGAACTCGTCGTTTTTCCCTCTTCCAGTAAGATTGTCTTTTTTCTCAACCATCTAATCCCAGTGACTTTGCCTATATTCTTGTTGGAGGTCTCCAGCCATCTTCGGACCTTCCCCAGGTCTTTCCTCAGGGCTATTCCGTGGACGACTATGCCTATTTCTTTCCGGGCTGGTCTGTGCGTTTCGGGGTCTGGGATCGGGTGGATTTGGCTTTGGGGGCGGGGCGGGGCGGGTGGTCTGGTCGGGGTCGGGGTCGGGGTTGAGGTTGGGGTTGGTGTCTCGGTCCTGACCGGCGGAGAGGTCGCAATTTTCTTCGGCTTTCATCATGCTCAGGGTCAAGGGTAAGTCCTCAGAAGTGCTATGCAACAGCCTGTATTGCCAAACTTGCTCCAGGTAACACTGGACATAACCCAACATTGCTTGCCGCTAGTACTCGATGTCAACCATACTCACTCTACGTGAATGGCAGAAGATGCAGATATGAGCAACCGAAAAGATTACTTTAGCAGTCCTAGCGAGCTTCAGAATGAAGAGACTACGAAAGGCTAGATGAGGAATAGAAAAGTAATGAAATCGGATTGTTCTTGTTAGGTATAGGTTTACCAGCAGGCCTTCAGGCTGTTATTGCTGTTGCTGTAGAAGATTTTGTATGTAAACCACATACAAAAGTTCGATTATTCTTGCTATGTTGTGTGGGAGATACATTGCGCTAGTGCCTCCACATCCCGGTCCCTGTGATTAGTGTCAACGTGGTCATAGCAGGTGCGCATCGATTCACTTTTTTTTTTTTTTTTTTTTTTTTTAATCACATAACCCCGCTTGTAGCACTTGGCCATGGCAGGGTCCCTGGGCAAGCCCTCATAGCCCGGAGACAGGCTAAACTAACTCTCTACGTACATGGCCCCCACGCGCCGTCGCCCCCGCTCTCCTAGCTTCTAGAACTTGACCCCAGCGAAGAAATTCTCCAAAACGTCATACTCCTCCCCATTCTCCGCCTTCCTCTTCCAATTCTTTTCCATGTCGCCCCACCTCTCAAAGCCTTCTGGACGGTTCTTCTGGTTTTCTGCATCGGAAAGCGAGGTGCTCCCCGGTTTGCACCTCCCCGCACCTGCACTTATCCGACTCAGCCGCCCTATCCTCTTCAACCACACTGCACACCCCCTCTCTCCAGGCGCAAGGCAGTGAAATTGGATACTGCTATCCTATTCCACTCCATGACCTTTCCTCCTCCAAAGCCCTCCACTTCTCTCTTCTCCTTCCTCCACGCCTTCACCCTCTGGCGCACCCCACTTCCGGTGGCCACCTCCTTCCCCTGCATCACCGTCCCCCCTTCTTCGCCCACTCATCCGCCTTCTCATTTCCTGCGATTCCGATGTGAGCTTTTACCCACAACAGTTTCGCATCCCCCCCTTCCTCGCCACTGCATTCACCACCCTTCTCACATCCTCCGTCTTTCCCTTTCCTCCCTGCCCGCCTTCTGAATCGCCATGACAGCGGCTTCGAATCCAGACAGATCAGGACTAGGACCTTCCTCCGGTGCACTCTCCAGTGCTCTTCTCACTCCCCTCACCTCCCCGTCGAAAACCGTCGCTGTTCTTCCCACCACCTCCGCCACCACTGTCGACCTCCCCCACACACCTGCCCCCACCTTGCTATCCTCGATTTTACTGCCATCTGAAAAGAAGACGGCTCTCTCCCTTCCAGCCTCCTCAATCGAGGTCTCCCATTCCTCTCGCCCCCCTTCTTCCTCCCAGCCTCTCCGCAGTCTCCACCTCTACCACCTCACATCCTCCTCCTCATGAAATCTCCTCCCCCTCTTCTGAGAATCGTGCCCACTGGCCCTGCCAGCGGTCCAACACCGTTTCATACCATCCTTCTCCGCCAGTGCCCACTGCACCTCCCAGTCTCTCCAATTTCTCGCCTCTTCTTCTACCTCCTCATTACCTTCTTTAAAGTCTGCCGTGCACAGCTCCGCTAGCTCCGACGGTGACTCCACCTCCCGGATGATTGCCTGCGCCTGCGCCGCATCCAGGACCACCTCCACCTCCTCCACCCCGCACACCGCATTCACTCCCTCCGCCCCCGCTCCTCTCCCCTCCAGCTGGCCTTCTTTCAGGACTCGGAGCTGCAAACGTTTACCTCCTTTCTCCACTCCT